>APFE030887227.1:2522-46486 GCA_000404065.3 Pinus taeda | reverse complement strand
GAGTGTCCAACCAATGAGTAGGCAAAGTTTTTCATTTACAAGGTTGGCATCAATCAAGTATTCTCCCTCTCTACCCAACTCTAAGATGAGGAGTGTGAATAATGGACTTATTATTGTAAAAAATTTCAAATATTTGATTATCTTTAAGTTCAAGGGCTTGAAGTGGCTGCCTCAACCTACAAATCTTTAAAGGAACTATGTGTTTTTCAATTAAACCCCTGTGGTCAAGGAGCTGCAAAAGAGGAAGGCCTTATGGCTATTTTTAAGGGGCTTTAGTGACCCTCGTCTTGTGGTAAATATGTAGATATGATGCTAATGGTCCAGATCTTAGTACATTCATGTATATAATGTAAATATTTTCCTATCACCTTGCATTGTGTAAATATGATAAATATTTTGTGGTTACCCTGATGTACATGTTGAATTTCCACTTTCATGAATATCGGAAACACTTCTCAGTTATACTTATGTACATGGGGAAGATCATAATTACTTTATGCGATAAAAACACCTAGTAATATTTACACACTGAACACTATACAATAAATTTAACCCTAATATCTTAGTGAAGAATAAGTAACTAGCTAGATTCTGGAAGGGTTTTTGGATTGACTGTTAGTTAAACTCATTTTAGTTAGGTGTGCCAATGTGTGGTGAGTGTTAGTGAGTGTTAGGGAAACATAAGGGAGCACTAGGTCAAAATTCATGGAAATGAATGAATAAGAGTGTGTGATAGGGAGTGTCAATGAGTTCTAGGTGTGGTAAGAGGGGAGTGACATGGTATGCTAAGAAGCACTAAGTCATTATAGCATGCCATAGTGACATGAAACCAATATGTGCTAGGTGCCAAAGTGTGCCAAATAGTGCTAGGAAGTGTTAGGGAGCGTCATGGAAACACAAGGGAGCACTAGGTGAAAATAATGCATGCAAATGAACAATTAAGATTTTATGACAGGAAGTGTCGGTGATTTTAGGGTGTGCTAAGGAGGGAGTGACAAGGTATGTTAGGTAGTGCTAAGGCATTCTAGAGGTTAGGGAAACATGAAAAGATGTGCTAGGTGCTAAGGTGTGCCAATGCATGCTAGGGTGAGTTATGGAGTGTTAGGGGAAAACAAGGGAGCACTAATTTCAAATGCATGGAAATGAATGAATAAGAGTGTGTGATAGGGATTGTCAGCAAATTCTAGGTGTGCTAAGGAGGGAGTGACAAGGTATGCTAGGTAGTTCCAAGGAATGGTAGAGTTCTAGAGAGACATGCCAAGATGTGCTAAGTCCTAGGGCATGCCAATGTGTGTTAGGGAGTTCCATGAGAACACAAGGGAGAACTAGTTCAAATTTCATGGAAATGAATATATAAGAGTGTGTGATAGGGAGTGTCAGCAAGTTCCAATTGTGTTAAGGAGGGAGTGACAAGGGTATATTCTAGGCAATGCCAAGGCATTCTAGAGTGTTAGGGCATGTTAGGGAGTGGTAGGCTCTGTTAGGGAGTGGAAAATCATGCCAAAGAATGCAGGGGATGATAATGTGTTCCATGTAGTGCCAATGGATTGTTATACGTGTGAAATGTTATGGCATGTGAAGATGTAAACTATGTTGCTTAGTTGTTTTATGGGCACTATTTGATGTGAGCCTTGACTTGGTAACTTGTTTAGTGTGATAGTTAATATTGGACATGAGAAGCCTAAGATGATTTATAGTCCATTAGGGGAACAAGGCATAATCTAGTTGTAGATATAACTTGGTAAAGTTATTGTAGTCGAGGCAGGACTTGGTTGGGTTCCTAAGTCTAAAAGAAAATAAGCGTAGTTATGAGGGAACGGTAATTAAGGAGTGTCATGGCATGCCAAGGAATGAAAAGGCATGTTGACATATGCCAGATAGTGTCAATGCATGTCAAGGAGTGTTTGGGAGTGTCAGAGAATCATAAGGCAGAACTAGGTCAAAGTGCATGGAAATGAATAAATAAGAGAATATGCCAGGGAGTGTTAGTGAATTCTAGGTGTCCCATGGACGAAGTGTGTTAGGAGAATTTCATATTAGGACTTGTAGAAGGAAAGACTATGATTGAGATAAGAGGATGGAAAAATCAGTTTAAGACAAAGGGAGAATTTGGTCTAGGCACAACACTATTTTTTCAATGACTTGGTTGGGTTCCCAAGTCACAAAAAAAGTAAGGTTATCTATGAGGGTATGAAAACTAGGGAGTGCCAAGGTGTGCATGGAATTTCAAGAAGTGCTAACACATGTTATAAATTTCCAAGGAATGTTAGGCATTTCAAGACATTCCAAGTGCTAAGTCATGCCAATGTGTGTTAGGTTCTAGGATGTGATGCCAACACATGCTAGGGATTGCCAAGGAAACACAAGGGAGGACTCATTTCAATTACATGTAAATGAATGAATGTGCATGTGTGATAGGGAGTGTTAACAAGTTATAGGTGTGATAAGGAGGGAGTGATAATGTATGATAAGCAATGCCAATAGATGATAGAGTGTTGAAAATCCTACTAAGATGTGACAAGTGCCATGGTGTGCCAATGTGTGCCAAGGAGTGTTAGGGAGTGTTAGGGAAACACAAGGGAGCACTAGGTCATAATGCATGGAAATGAAGGAATAAGAGTGTGTGGCATGGAGTGTTAGTGAGTTCCAAGTGTGTTAAGGAGGAGTTACAAGACAAGCTTGGCAATGCTAAGGAATTCTAGAGTTCTAGGACGACATGCGGCCAAGATGTGTCAACGCATGTAAGGAAGTGTTAGCTGGGGGTGCTAGGAAAACACAGGGGAGAACTATGTAAAAATGAATGGAAATGAACAAATAAGATTTTGTGATTATAATTTTTAGTGAGTTCTAGGTGTGCTAAGGACAAATTGACAAGGTATGCTAGGGAGTGTTAAGGCATGTTAGAGGCTAGGGCTACATGCCAATATTTCATAGGTGCTAGGGTGTAACAACATGTGTCAAGGAGTGATAAGGAGTGTTAGGGAAACACAAGGGAGAACTAGGTAAAAATGCATGGAAATGAATGAATAAGAGTTTGTGACCAAGAGTGTCAGCGATGTGTAGGTGTGTTAAGGAGAGAGTCACAAGGTATACTATGTAGTGCCAAGGAATGCTAGAGTGTTAAGGCAGTAGGCCAAGATGTGTCAGGTGCTAGGGTGAGCTAGGGAGTGTTAGGGGGTGTCAAGGAAACATAAGGAATCACTAGTTCAAAATTCATGGAAATTAACAAATAAGAGTGTGTGAGAGGGAGTTTTAATGAGTTCTAGGTGTGTTAAGGAGGGAGTGACAAGGTTATATGCTAGGGAATGCCAAGGTATTCTAAACTACAAAGGCATGTTAGGAAGTGCCACAATGTGCTAGGGAGAGTCAAAGCATGCCAAGGAATGTAGGGGATGTTAACGCATGCTACATAGTTACAAGGCATTCTAAGAAATGTCAGGTGCTATGGCGTGTCAAGATGTAAATTGTGTTGCTTGATTGTTTTAGACCAAGGTTGGATGTGATGATCCTTTTCTTGGTAACTTGTTAAGTGGGATGAGTGAGATTGTACATGAGTACCCTAATATGAGTTACAAGTAGTTCTTAGGTGAACAAGGCATATGTTGAATTTCCATGACACATGAGAATCCGAGTTTGGCCTTAGAATTTTTTATGCGAACACACTCAAGTGCCACAACACATCTACTATGCAAAACAAAATCTGCCATGAAAGAAAAATTAATGGATTGAATGCACATATTTTAGGGTCTGCACATCTTCATATGTTAATGCTTATTATTGTGATATACAATAGCCATTTATATGTCTGGTGTAAGACTCCTCTGGAGATTTCTATCCAACAACAACATCTCTGTGGTAAAAGGTATACTGTCAAAGGTTGCTCCATCAAAAATAGCAACCAAAAGGGACCTTACTATGCACACAGATGAAGAATTAAGAATATTGTTATCTATGAGCGCTGATGTGGAGGTATGAGACAAAATTACACAGGCAACGAACCTTTTTGTTCAACCAATCAAGATCTAAAAAGGAAAATGTGTGATTATATATACATGTGTGATAGTATTTGGAGAAATGCCAACCTAACCCACAAATTTGTTGACATTTTGTTGGAGATGACCTATAATTGTTCCTAAATTTAATAAACATGTAAAATATGAATGAATTTTCAATACAAAATATAAATTGATAGGAACATGGCCAAATTGTGAAAGTGTAAAAATTGGTATGGTTTAAAGGGACCGATCCCTTTGAAAAGTATTAAATGTGGTAATGAAGGTTGAGTTGCATTCTAGAACCCCTTTGGGCATCCATATTAGGAATTGGTGTAGGATGCAACACTTCAGAATAATCTTTGTAGTAGTGATGTCAACACTTGTATAGTGACATGGGGTTGGAGTTGGCCTTTTGTGACACAGGTAAGTTCCCTCTATGGACAGAGGCAACCCCTGTAGCCCTAGAGTCAGTCTAGTCATTACAAAGACAATACCAAAGCAAATTTTCTTAAAATTTTTGTGTTATGAAGGCCTACCTTCAGTCCGTCATTCGATGATGTCCTCTTCGTGTTGCTCTAGCCTTTTTTCTTCTAGTCACTTGTACTTGGAAACAACATGTAGAGAAACACCACAAACATAATAGGAAACAACCAAACAATCTACTTTAAGAGTCAAGGAACCTCAAGCTATCGACATACAATTTCAACATATGATATAAGAAACAAGCTATTGATTGTATTAATATAAATCAAAGTAAAACTTACAACCGAACCTTGACTTCGTAAGTCTCCTCGAAGGGTCCCGTTAGTATGTCTCCATAAGAATTTACTTGTGAACCATCTCCCAAGGGAACAAATGACTCTCTCTTTGGTTCAAAAGGTTGATGCTAGAAAGTTCTCAAGCCAACTCTACTCAAACATCTCTCAAGCCAAAATACATGTGAGGCTACTTCCATACTCCAAAAACACTCTCTACGTCTACTCCTCTCTTAGAAACCTGAAGCAACCAAATTACATCTAGCTATCGTCAAGTTACATCCAAGCTAGCTGATCTCATTCATGGAGGAGACATTTATAGGAGGGAGAGGTTCCATAAGAAATGGGAGGAAGAGCTTATCTCTTAGGGAAGTTGCACAAAAGGTGGAACAACTATCCTAGAAGAGAGAGGCGAGCTCAACTAACCCAAAAACCAGACCTAGGACCACCCATGAGGCAATTTCATCTCAAAGTTTCGACGAGTTGTTAAAAAACTTACCAAATCTAGCTCATCGCAGGTGCAACATAGGGATAGAGCGAAGACTTCGATAGGGCTAGTGTTAACTTGACCATCTTCACAAGAGGGATAACTACTGACCTGTGATGGCCGAGAAACTTAGGCAAAAAGGGGTCTGCTTCAGGGATAATGAACTGAGACATTCTTCCTAAGATTACAAGGAAGGTTTTGACACATCATTGTTAACATGACATAGAATAGATGTCAGCAACATCGACCGGCAGTATATGGGATCAGGGAATGTAGATTCGGTGACAAATTACTATGTAACAGATGCCCCCTAAAGCCTGAAGGTTGAGAAAGTGGGAGGGGTGAAATGCTTTACGAATCCATAACCAAAACAGAACGTCTTCATAGAGAACCTGCAGACACAAGTATAATTGATATCTCTAATGCATGAGTACATAGTGAAAGGACATACATGTTCATAATGCATGGGTACAACCATCCAAAACATAAACATAAATGATATGTGGTATGGACACAGTCATCCAATCAGAAAGGCCACAAGAAAGACTCAGGTATGGTCGCAACCATCAAATCAAAAGAGTCATGTACTAATCAAT
Source organism: Pinus taeda (assembly GCA_000404065.3). NCBI lineage: Eukaryota > Viridiplantae > Streptophyta > Pinopsida > Pinales > Pinaceae > Pinus > Pinus taeda. The sequence goes on along the minus strand of APFE030887227.1, from coordinate 40,653 downwards.
CCACGCAACTTGGACTTGTGTAATATGAGCCTAGGATCTTGAATCCCAACCTGATCAGGGTACAAATTCTAATATGTGAATAAATGTGCTGAAGTCGAGCATACTAGAAAATCACTTGATTACTAGCCAATGATGTAAACCATTAACAAGCGTGAGAGAGACCACCAATAATGTCAATGGTTCCCAAGGTACTACTAGTACAATCCACAAAGTGTGAAGAATGATATGAAGTCGAAAACTTGTGAAATCACTCGATCAAAGACCAACGATGCAAGCATGTCATCGAATGTGAAGAACTTGCCATTGATGCATGAAAGCTCTAAGGTACCAGAAAGGAGTCTCTAGATCAACTTCCCGGATAATGAGCTGAAGTCAACAGGAAGCGATCGGTCGAAGGAGGGCATAATGCTTCCCACATCATCGATGTGAGACAAAGGAAAAATATGAATGTGAATGAGATAGAGAATCTGAGGAAGGTGTGTAAGGCTACAAACTGCAGAAGGATTAAACTCTTGAACATATTGGCGACACGACTCCAGAATTTGGAAGAATTTTGGTACAAAGGGATCAAAGGTCATGATGATGCAGCAAGGATCAGATGGAATGAGGCAAAATGAATAACCCAAAATCTGGAAGGCCAACAATAGAATGAGGATATCCCAACCCGACATGAAGCAGAAAGAGTGTCGATGTCCAAGAGTGACAAGCTATTGTAACAACCAATAGAAAGTTTCCAATTTCCCCCCACCATTTATGGTGAGTACCCCAATTAGTTTTGAAACACAAGCTTGAAGGGGATAGCATATGCTTGTAATGTAAGTTCATCCTTCAGACAAATCCGACCTAGTGATTTTTAACGAGCCCTAGGAAAGAGAAGCTCAGTCTCGTCATGGTGACAAGTCCAATGTCGTCAGGGTTTAACAAGTCTGACATAGGTAAAACTGAGAGTCTTTTTCATATTTATAGAGTTTGAAAAAGACACAGAAAAGAAAAATCCAAAGGTCCCTTTTCATAAATTTGTCCCTCGAATTCGAAAGGTAGAAAGCAATACCCAAGGGAACCGCTTGACCATTTCAGCCAAGGAGTACCTTTTTTGTAAATAGTGCCTCCCAACCCGAAAAAGGGGTAAATTTCTACTGGGCACACGATGTTTCACATACGTTAACGAGTTTGAAATGACAAGGGCTCAGCCATCTTTTCATCTTTAAAGGGTCAGAAAAGAGTTGAAAGTGGACACCCATTTTTATTCTCTTTAATGGGTCAAAAAGAGAAAAATACTCGGCAATCTTTTCATATTTTATGAGTGAGAAAAGAGCTTAAAGGTGACTCATCCTGGAGGAATGAGTTGTATAAAGGGTAGCAACTGGTTCCGACAATGAGGAACTGTTCAAAACACACAATGGTCAAGAGACTGGCTAATAAAACCACTCATCGATGTAGTCCTTCAGGAAAGAAAAAACATCCAAGTGAAGGCATATCGTTGGCCAAAGAGATGGTGGTGATGGAATGAAACAACCAAGGCTCATCTAGCAGAAATTAGCTGATGAAAATGACAATCATGAGATGTAAGTCAGGTGTGGGCTCATTTTTGCACAAGCTTGAACCATGGAGAACTCTGCTTGGGTTTGGTTTCATGTTTACACAAGCTCGAAATGAAAAACTATGCTTGAATAAGTTCGCATGCCCCCAACATAATGACACAAATCGAGGTACATGCCCCGCAAGATTTATTTCATTCAACTAGGTGGATGGAACGAAAGTTCACTTTCAAGATCTTGGAAAGATGCAACTGGGATTGTACAAGATCTTAATTAAAGATTTGATTTGGAAAGGGAGTTGTTTCATTTTTTAATGAGGTTGACACAGTAAAAGAACTATCCTCAAGACTCTTATGTCATTTCTTAATGAGCTTGACACAAGACAAAGAACTATGCTCATGACTCCTTGTTTCATTTTTTAACGAGGTTGAAACAAGATCAAGAACTATCCTCAATACCTCTTGTTTCATTTTTTAACGAGGTCGACACAAGAAAAGAACTATCCTCATCTCCTGTTTCATTTTTTAACGAGATTGACACAAGAGAATAACTATCCTCGACACCCATTGTTTCATTTTTTAATGAGGTTGACACAAGAGAAGAACTATCCTTGGCAAAACTGTTCATGGACCATATTATAATATGGCTCCCAAGAGGTCTTCACTAGATGGATGGAACACGCTCTGGGAGGAATACATGTCATTGGGTACCAATGATAGATCAGGTTCCAATGCCCCCAGTACATGATGTACTAGACCATCTGTGTGATCATCAGTAGATGTGGAGACGGAATGAGTAGCCACATAATTGACTTATGGTAGGCAAGGTACTTCTTGCAAACAAGAGACGATAGGGGATGATGGTTGCAAAAGAGGCGCCTAGTGACCAATGAGCAACAATTGATCAATAGTCACAATTTTTCCTTCGTGCGGAAAACAAACTACATAGAAAAGAAAAGAAACAAGAGCTCCCATGAAATTATCATAGTCACGTACAAGGAGAAGATTAAAATCTAACTAGCCTTAGACTAAAATCATGTCTATATAGACTTTCTTTCCTCCCAAAGTAATACAGAATTTTGGAAGGATCCCTAAAGGTTGACTAGTTCCTCTGTTGAAAGCCAACAGATTCTAGGTGATAGGCACAAGTTTTGGGGAACCCAAAGCTTGCCAAGTAGAAGACATGATGCTAACAAATGCACCTTCATCTAATAGAGTGCCAAGTACTACCATATTATAGTCTTGTACTATAATCTGGAAAGTCACATAGAGGGGAGGCGGAAAGTAGCGAAGTGACTCTAGTCGAAAGAAATGATAGAACTACTTGGTGGGGGTATCATATGATTGCCCCCATGCTATGTAGGAATAGAAGAAGGACTCTCCTGAACAGCTGGGATAGGAGGGCCACTCTTTGATTCATGAGAATCTGAGGAGATGAGAAGAACATGAGAAGTATGATCACTATGCTCTTCCGGAACATAGTGTGCAACTGGTGGTGAAACTGAGTCAACACTCTTTTCGACCAATGGTTGGTTAGGAATAGACACAAGAGAGTTAGGCTCAGGAAGAGCAGGGTGGGTAAGAGATGAACCCAATTCAATATGTTTACCAGATGGGAGAGGGTCAGAGGAAAGCCTCTGATAACCAAGAGGGAGTTGGGGTGGAGAAGCCATAAGGTTTTCCAAAACTTTGGAGGCTTTATCCATAAGAGGGAAAAGGTGAAGAAGATGTTTTCCTTCACATAACCTACAGGGAAATCTAATCTTCCCTTTCTTCTTACCATTGCTAGCCAAGAGTGCAGCATCGACATGATCTCCAGAGGTTGATGGGAAGGGTCGGTTTGGATTTTGAGACCATACCTCCAAGACTTTCGGAATGCCAGGGAAGTCTCGGAGGATATGGTCACCCTTGCACAACTTGTAAGGGAATTTGACCTTCCGTGGAGGATCAGAAGGTTTACCGATAGGAGGTGCATTTGGAGTAACCTCCGCATGGTTGGCTCCTCACTTAACTAACTTCTTTTTCTTTCTCTTCTTCTTCTTCTTCTTTGCCTCCTGGTTACTAGATTGAAAACTTTCACCAGGAAAAGTAGAAGAGGAAGGTGAAGAAACAGGGGAAGAAGGTGAGGGGTCAACCTTATAATCATCATGCTGTGATTTGAATGAAGGAGATGGTGGGGCCTGAGTTGAGACACTCGAGATCACTGAGGTCGAAAATAACTAGACAGGTAAAACAATGGTTAACCCAGGGAGGGACAACGTTGCCATATAAGGAGCACCAGCATTTCCAAAGGAAGGAAAAGGACCAGGATTCCCTTCTGAGGGGAACCCTTGACTGGTAGACTCTGAAAATGTTGCCATTGGAATCGACTTTAAAGAATTACTAATTAAGTGAACTTTTACGAGGAATATTTCATGGGAAGTTAATTTTAGGACACTGAAACAAAACTTTTCCTTTTCATGTTTTAAGAGTCGAGAAAAGGATGAAAGGTGACTCTATCTCTTTCGATTGGAAACGAGCTCGAATGGAAAAGAACCCAAATGATCCTTTTACTTTTAAAGTGTCAAAAAGGAATGAAAGTGACTACTCTAGAATTCTAGGAAAAAGTTTTACCAGACAAATCGTAAAACTTCATATACACCTTGGTAATAAAATGAAAAAGAAATGACCAAGGACTTCCCATACGGCAGTCAATCTTCCCGAATGTTGTGTTCGGTGTGCTATGATTCGTAAGGTGGTAGACTCGGCTTCCTATGGAGAGTAGGATGATAACCTAGTGGGGTCTCCCAACATATACGCGATGGTACAGGGAGCATAAATCCGTACTAGTATATATTGAATTGCAAAAGGGGAAATCACCCAACCTTAATGAAAACAATAGCAACTAGATTTAACGATGCTAGAACACGTCTCTAGCCTAGACCTCTAGATACATGAGCATTAAGTTCCAATGTGTTTTTAAGTTCATTCAAAAAAATTTAACTGTTAATATTGAATTAAGTCTCTATTTTAAGGCCCTATCGAATGTATCTTTAAAACTCCCAGAATGCAACTAAATGAGAAAAAAGACTGTTCTCGTTGGATGAACAACTAGCTAAGGAAGAGTGAGAGGTTCAATGCATAGCAACTGAATGGCAAGAAAGCAAACCAATTAAAGAAAAAAGGAACACCTATACCATTTACTCAAACTTGCAAGAAATCAAAACAAGAAAATGGAAAACACACTTTTTTCTTTTCAATGTCTTAATCTCAAGAATCTACTAATGCAAAAAATTGTCTTTCAAATATTAATACAAGATGAATGCAATTTTTTATTTTTTCAAATAAATGATAAACAACTAAATGCAAAATGAATCAAAGACTCAAAACTAAGGAGATATTTGTTTTTGCAAAACTAGAAAGTTGTCTCACTAGCCGAGAAGCAATGTAATCTATGCTAATTGAAGGAAGGGAACTGCACAAACAAGACATGAAAGTTTGGTAATCGAATGTCACATACCCATCAGGAAGATGACAAATAGTGGATAGGAAGAATCCTCAAACAAAGTCAGGGATTATACCAAGCAGAGTCTAAAGCTCCCAATGAATGCGCAACCCAAGCAGACCAATCATTAAAGGACCCCTAAGGTATTTAGGTCACATGGTTCAAGAGGAAGGACTTCAAAGAATTGAAACCTGGAACCAATAAACCTAACAAACAACACTTCTGATATGATAAAGCGGAAAAAAACAAGCTCAAAGGATAGAACACACTGGCCAATCAACCAATAAACTTTAATATTTGAAACTTACACGAATCGCCGCAAGTATAAAACTAGCAACATGCGCCGACAACAAATCGTCGCACCCATCTAACTAAGCACTTGGTGACGTCATTGCGAAAGTACATCAGTTAGATGCACCAAGCCAATTTTAGGACTCATCGCGACTATTAGACAATTTAATCGTGTTGTACAGTAAAAGGCGCAACCCAGAAGACAGCGCAGACGCAACTACTTTGTGACTGTTATAAAATAAACAGCAACAACCTTAGATCAAAGGCAAAAAACAAAGTTTTGCTGAGGGAAGGCTAGATCTACCACTCATGAGAGTGGAAAGACTACAGGAGTGGTCTAAGAACTTCCAGAATAGAGCATGCTACCTAAACAATAAGGGAGACAATAAACAAACAAAACCAATGAATTCAAAGTTCCCAGTGGAGTCGCCAACTTGTGACATAGGTAAGTTCCCTCTTGGACAGAGGCAACCCCTCTAGCCCTAGAGTGGGTCTAGTCACTGCAAAGACAATACCAAAGAAAATTTCCTTAGAAAGTTGGTGTTATGAAGGCCTACCTTCAGTCTGTCATTCGATGAATTCCTCATTGTGTTTCTCTAGCCTTCGTTCTTCTAGTCACTTGTACCCGAAAACAACATGTAGAGAAACACAATAAACGTAATAGGAAACAACCAAACAATCTACTTGAAGCATCAAGGAACCTCAAGCTATCGACATACAATTTCAACATGCGATATAGGAAACAAGCTATTGATTTGTATTAATATAAATCAAAGTAAAACTTACAACCAAACCTTAACATCATAAGTCCCCTTGAAGGTTCTCGTCGGTATGTCTCCGTAAGCATTTACTTGTGAACCATCTCCCAAGGGAACAAATGGCTCTCTCTTTGGTTCAAAAGGTTGATGCTAGAAAGTTCTCAAGCCAACTCTACTCAAACACCTCTCAAGACAAATAACATGTGAGGCTACTTCCACACTCCAAAAACACTATCTACCTCTACTTCTCTCTTAGAAACCTAAAGCTACCAAATTACATCTAGCTATCATCAAGTTACATCCAAGCTAGCTGATCTCATTCATGGAGGAGACATTTATAGGAGGGAGAGGTTCAATAAGAGATGGGAGGAAGAGCTTATCTCTTAGGGAAGTGGTACAAAAGGTGGAACAACTATCCAAGAAGAGAGAGGCGAGCTCAACTAACCCAACAACCAGCCCTAGGACCACCCATGAGGCAATTTCATCTCAAATTTTAGACGAGTTGTTAAAAACTTGCCAAATCTGGCTCGTCACGGGTGCAACATAGGGACAGAGCAAAGACTTCTCTAGGGCTAGTGTTAACTCGACCATCTCTTTTGACCCGCGACTACCCAAAAACTTAGGCGAAAAGGGGTATGCTTTAGGGATAATGAACTAAGACATTCTTCCTTAGATTACAAGGAAGGTTTTGACACATCATTGGCAACATGACACAGAATAGATGTTAGCAACGTGAACTGGCAATATTAGGGATTAGGGAATGCAGAGTCAGTGGCAAATTACTGTGTAACAACTTTCAAAGCTCATTGGTCTACTTTGGAACTTCTCTAGCATGACGCCTTAGATGATTTGGAGTATGAGGGCATGATTTGATATTTAGTTTGTATTTTTGCATTGAAGAAGCTTTGGAGGCTAGATACTGCAAAACATTCCCTTGTTCTAAATAGGGAAGCACATGCCACTAAAGAAAGTAACAACAAGTACACAGATTTGAAACTCAAATAACATCACTATTTATTACTCTCTGAAACAAGAAATAACTAAAAATTTCAAACACTACTATTCAATTTCCCTTTAGTCTAGAAGATACAATGAATTTGGAAACATGTACAACAATGTCTCAACTTTCTTAACTACTAATCCTAATGCACCTTCCTTGCATGGATAGATAAGACAATTAAAGTGTGTTGCTAGTGAATATGATGTGAGATATGCAAACATGCTTCCTTAGCTAAGGCTGAGAATTAATAACTAGGGAAGTGCTCCTCTTAACTGTGCATGAAAAAACTAAATAAACTAAAGAGTTTTGCTGCTCCAGGTGCTAGAAACGAATCCACTGTCTAAGGTAAGTTCTTTTCCTAGAAAAAGATATTAAGGACTCAGAAACTTTGTTGCTTCCTTCAAGAGAGGTGTATGCCAAACAGAACTAAGCTATCATGCACTATCCTCCAAATTCATTCACCTTTAACAGAATTCTTGTGCCCAGAAAAAGACAAGAGACCAATATCCAACAGAGTTCGTCGACTAGCCAGAGATATAAGGGGTCAAAAAATATCAGACCTAATGCTCAAGAACAAATGAATTAATCCAAACTTGGTGATCCAAAATGAATTCAATCCTTCTTTATTTATAGATTTTACAAAGGGGTTTCATATTCTTAAGTGATTGAGTAAACCTTACTCCAAACCCCAAATTTGGGTTTTTTAAGCCCAGTTTCCCCAAAAATTTCCCAACAATGGGTATTTTGGGGTTTGTTTCCCCTTTATGGAGTACTATAGTCTATGGGGATGGATATGATATTACGTCCCATTCGTCCTCAATTTGTAGAGGATGTTACACGGCACCTAATAAAAGAAACAATGCTTTAGTTTAGAAGGTAATAACTAAATGCTTATTTCTTTCCACATAGGACATACATCTTGCAAAAATGATCATGGGGTACAAATACTACAAAAGGCCTAAATCTTACTAGCATTGTCATAGTCCAAGAATAAAAGCCCTTTCAAGTGAAACAAGGTCAATGCCATATACTATGAACACAAATGACAAATTCAAAAACAATATACTTATTCAATGAAAGAATGACGAATCATATTAGCGCACTTTAAATTTAATAGCTCTTGAGTTGTAGTGCCAATCAAAATTTCTCAGATTGGATCATAATTAAGTACTCAATGTTGTTTTGGGTCCAATTTGGGGAAAAAAAGGAGCTCTTGGTGACAATGGGATGATCAGGCTTTTTAGAAGGGAGCTCTGCTATACTTTTCAACATACAATCCATTCATTCTAGTGGAGGAGATATAGAGAAGACTTTAATAGAGACCTTTCCAAGATCAATTTAGAGGAAAATCCATTTTCAAAGCTTAAACATAGTTCTAGGTTCAAACAAGAGTAGTCATTTTTCAAAACAATTATTAATTCCCAAGAAATTGGAGCCAAGCTGACATGTTGACCATTTATTCTTCTACTGGACAAGGAAGGATCTATGAAGAGTCCTTGGCCCTTTGATCCAGTGTTTGATGTAAATCTCTTGATTAGAAATGTAATAAGAGATGCAGTTTATATTAAGGAAAAGGGAAAAGTAGAGGGCCAGTTAATAATTATCTCTAAAGAACTCTCAATAGAATCCTAAGATATTTGAAATGGAAAAGGATAACTCCATTGTTATTTTTTTCTTTAGAAGCTTTTCTAATTTCCATGATTGAAGCATGTATTCATGCCTTGAAATAAGCTCACAAATTCTTTTGATATTGGTTGAAGCAAAGAAAATGTGCAAAGTTACACTCACATAGAGGTATGGAAAAAAAGTATGTGGAACTTGTTGTCCTAGACTCCAAACAAAGAATGGAAAAAAGGTGAAAAAGACCAAGTCAAAAGGTATGCGTAGCTTTTGTCATGCAGAGGTAGGTGTTAACTCCAAACTCTACAATGAAGGCTTTGTGGCGCAAGAGACACAAAGGTTTGCATTCAAAACTTTGGATTAAAAGGAGTTGAGCTTGATGCTACATGTCCACTATTACCCCACTTTATGTATGAGTTCCAAGAGATAAAAATAATGAGATACGGGAGATACAGAGTAAATACTATTGTTATTCAAATTTAATAAAAAATATTACAATGTCTTCTTTGACATAAAAGAAACATCTTCCATAAAATATTTTCTCCATGACCCTAATTTAAAATGAATCTTTTCTATTGATGCACCCAACCATAAATAGAAACAATGCTAATGGGCCAATTTTAGTTTAGAAAATTCACAATTAGTTTCAATTGTAAGATCTCCTATTTTCAGTTCAGATTTCAGTTACAAGCGGTGAAACAGACTCGTCAATCAATTGCGATTAATCACCAGTTGGAATATTCTTGCTCTCCAAACAATCTGATCTAAATATTTGCGATTCTAACTCAGGTTGACCAAGTTTAACTCATGGTCAATGCAAGTTTGACTTGAGACTTGTTGATTAAAGCAGATTCCTGTGATTGATTCCAATTTATTCGATTTTCAGCCTTGACTCAACGAGCACGAGTTTTTCAAGTTTAGGTATGATGCATTGCTAAAACTAAACGTCAGTCGTTCCAAAATTTATTTCTCATTTCTCAAGCCTAAAATCCATATGTCAAGACCTTCAGTAATCAATCACTACTCACTATTACACAGTCCAGACTCAATATCGGGGAACTACCAAGGTGAGCCTAAGTCTAGACTCCATATCGAGCAGTCGCCAATGTGTGCTCTATCCATACTCCATATCGACCCTCAGGTAGTCACGCGTCACCTTCAACGTGTATTACCTTTAGGCTTAGCCACTTCACTATTCAACAATTGAGGTACATTGGAACTTGGCTTAAATAATAAGTATATTACTATATAAAAGTTTCAATGTCGTTTTCAATGTCAAGTTTGAAGTTTCACTATTCAACAATCGAATGTTCGATGTATTCCTTTGGTTATGACTTTTCAACCCTATAAATGGGGCTTAAATAGATTTTTAAAATGCACTAAGAAATGGTTTCATACCAACCATCGTCCAAGTCATCAAGCATTTCTTCCTTGGTCGATGTCTTGCTGATTTCAAAGGCTTTAACCATGCATTCACAACTTTGGGTATTTTTGTTCTTCTAGAATCTGTTATTGATGTATTGGTTCAGTTGTCTTATGCTAAACGAACTTGCAAATTCAAGATTACAATTCAATATATGTTGATAATATTTCCTTTAGGTAGCATTTCCTCATATATACCTAATTGTGTTTCAAGGTCATAGTGATATATTAGGTCGAAATGTGCTTGTGTTGTTGGAAAGACTCCTTTTTTATCCTTAACAAAAACTCATATCCTTTAAAACTAACCCTCTTTTTTGCGAAGTTATATATGTCATTTTTAATTTTAATTTTTAATTTTATTTTACAAGAGCAAAATTAAATAGAAGGCACAACTCCAAATCTAAATAGAAGCCACAATTTAAACATAAGTCCAAAACAACAACAATGCCGAGGGAGAAGGACTTTGCTTGGGCTTATTGTGACAAGATTCTTGGAGACCCTAAGCTCCTTTGTAAATTTTGCAAAGTGAAATGTAGTGTAGGCATTTATAGATTCAAGTACCACCTTGCACAAATACCCGACCATGATATAGATCTCTGCAAAAACATTGACGAAAATGTCAAACACCAAGCAACCATGGCCATTGATATGTTGAGTCAGCATAATGCAAAGAAAGAAAAGCAAAAAATAGAAATATGAACTCTTGGAGTTGACAATTTTTCTTCCACTACCCCATTTTCATCTCCCTCTGTTGAATCCTCAATGCAGTTCCCAACTTTCCCACACATGCCTCCAAGTCCAAGTCAAACTCAAGGCCAAATGAATCCTCTTGCATTCAACATTGGAGGTGGAAACATAAACACCTTTTTTTCTCCTAGCACAAAACCCAGTTCCCAACCTACCTTGGATACCACTGGTTGGAAAAAAAATATCCATAGTCAGGCAAGGAAGGCCATTGCTAACTTTTGGTACTATTCTGACATACCTTTCCACTATGCCATAAGTCCTTATTGGCAAGCTAGGATTGATGCAATTGTTGTTGCAGGTCCAGGGTTCAAAGCTCCTTCATTAGAGAGAACTAGGACCAATTTTCTATTAGAAAGTGTTGAAGACGCCATGCTTGTGCTATCTGAGTTTCGTTCATCATGGGTAAAAACATGGTGCACGATCATGAGTGATGGATGGATAGATCAGAGGAATAGAAATTTAATAAATCTCCTTGTATCTTGTCCAGTAGGTACAATGTTTCTCAAATTAGTAGATGCATCATACAAGGTTAAGACTGCACAACTTATTTGTGAAATGATGGATGAAGTCATTCAAGAAGTGGAGAAGAACATGTTGTACAAATTGTCACTGACAATGCAACTAATTATATGGTTATTGTTAGACTTTTTGAGATTAGGCACCCCACTATTTTTTAGACCTATTGTGTTTCCCATTGTATATATTTAATCCTTGAGGACATTGGTAAGCTTCATTAGATACATGAGGTTGTGGAGAAGGAAAAATCCATAACGAAATACCTATACAACCACATTATTTTCCTAAACACCATGAGAAAGTACACTGAAGGTAAATAAATTGTTTGACCTGTAGTGACTAGATTTACAACAAATTTCATATCTTTGCAATTTGTGGATGAGTAAAATATAAATTTGAAGAGGTTGTCCTTGGGAACTGAGCGGATGGCATCTAAGCATTCCAAGACCCTTGAAGGAATTGAAGTTGTTGCACTTGTGTTTAATGACAGTTTCTGGAAAGATGCAGAAGAGATGATTGTTGTGATTGAGTCCTTTGTTAGAGTTCTTAGGTACTTCAAGTCTTTTAACTTTTTCATGTTTTAAATTTCATTTCAAGCTTCTTTTTATTTCAATGTTTCATATTGATTTAAAATTGAAAGCTTGAACTTTCAGGATGGTTGATGGTGACAAACTCGTTATGGGTTACATTTATGAGGCGATGGATCTCACAAAGGAGGCCATCAAAAGAAGATATGGGGATGAGGAGGAAAAGTATGTGCCTCTTTGGGACATTAATGATGCACATTGGGATAGGAAATTACATTCCCACTTACATTCTGCTAGGTAATTTTTAAACCCATAGTATTTTTATGATAAGAGAAAATTTAATGGGGATGGGGAGGTTCACAGAGGACTTATGACATGCATGGAAAGGTGCTTCCCTGATCCAGAATTTCAAAGTCATGTCTTTTCCCAACTATAGGATTATAGAGCACCACCTAAATTATTTTCCTATACCAATGTTATACGAGAAAGGTCTAAGGTGTTGCTAGGTACCCTTTGAGGCTTGAAGGCCTTATCAGTTCATTAAATTTGTTTAAAATTTATTTTTTATGTTAAATGTTTTTATTAAATTTTGTTGTCTTTTTAAGTTTTTACTATTTAGTATTTAGTATGTCTACTCACGAACCCTTGCCACTTGTTAGGTCTTTGGTGGAAAAACTTTTGTAGTGATACGCCAAATTTGAAGAGATTTTCCATTCGAATCTTAACCAAGCATCCAATGCTTTAGGTTGTGAGTGCAACTGGCGCATGTTTGAGAAAATAAATTCTGATAAGCGCAACCAAATGACACAAAAGCGCTTAAATGACCTTGTATTTTTCACAACAAGAAAATACTATGTGAGAGCTTGAATTTGAAGGTTTCATAATCTGATTTAGAATTTAAATTTTAAACTTTAAAGTCAAAGTCAAGCTCAAATTCACATTTCAATATCTCATGATAATGATAGGTTTGGATCATTCACCAATAGACCTTGAAGAGATATATTTACAAACTACAAATGTAGCAAATTGGGCACAATTAGAGGAGGCTCATCTTTTAAGCCCACATGACTTGAAGAACTTTGAGAGTCAAGCAAGCAGGGGAGTGGGAGGAATCGCTTCTATTTCTCACTCTTAAGAGTCTTAGACTCTTAGTTACTATTTTTTTCTAATTAGTATGTAGTTGTTTGTAAACTTTTAGAAGAAGTTGCTTCTAGTTCTATGTAGTCACTAGTTAGGAGTCATGACTTAGTACTTTGGATCATGTTTGGACTCATAACATATATGAGATGCTTATTCATTCATAATCTTTTGGACATCTATTGATATTATGAATTGTTTGGACATGGCTTTACTGAACATCAATGAAAAATGTTTTTTTTTTTTTTTTTAATTCAATATATGTGTATATTTTTATTTATTGAATTCACTAATTTTTCTCCGATTTTTTCCTGAAATATTTTTTTTTTTTAATTAATTAATTAATTAATTAATTTTTTATTTTATTATTATTATTATTATTATTATTTTCCCCAATCTGATTAAAACTCTTAGCTCTTTTTCCTCATTAATTTATTTTCTATTCCGAGTCCATTATTTACAAGTTTCATTGTTCACTTATGAGTGCTAAGGTGTGCTAGAGAGTGCTAATGCATGCTAAGGAACGTTACGAAGTTCTAGGACAACACAAGGGAGCACTAGGTCAAAATGCATGGAAGTGAATGAATATGAGGGTGTGTTGGGGAGTGTCAATCAATGCTAGTTGTCATGCCAAGGAGAGAGTGTCAAGGTATGTTAAGAATGGGTAAGGCATGATAGGGAATATCAGGGAATGTCAAGAAGTGCTAGAGTGTGCTAACATGTGCCAAATAGTTCCAAGGCATTCCAGGTGCTAAGACATGGTAGGATGTGCAGGGTGCCAGAGTATGCCAATATGCATCAAGGCGTTTCAAGGCAACAAAAGGAATAACCAAGCTAAAATGAAAGGAAATTAACACATAAGAGGGTTATTAAGTCAGGAATTTATCTTTTTCAAAAGGGGCATGCTGGGCACACTAATAATATGTTCCAATACATGCCAAGTGCCATTGTGTGCCAAGTGCTAATTTTTGTCAATGCAATATTATGCCAAGGAGTTCCAAGGCATGCTAGGGACTACAGGGAATGCCAACACATGATAGGGGAGTGCTATGCTATGTTATGGCATGCCAACATGTGCTTTGGCATCCTACTCATGGCAAAGATGTTATAGGTACAAAGATGTTCCAAGACATGTAAGGTGCCAAGGAATGTTAGTGTATTGTTCCAAAGCATGTTAAGGTGTGCCATGAGTGTTGAGGAGTGCTAGGTCTCTCATTAATAGAATTGATAGAGCTTGATTATGTATTAAATAATATAGTTCCTACACACACTAGTGGAACTTTATTTAAAGGAAAATTTCTAGATAATAAACCTAATAGAGATGAATCATGTGTTGACTCATAAGAAGACTATATTCTTATGACTTGAGGGAAATGATACACACTAATTACTTCTTAACAAATTTACTAGCTATTATAACCATTATGACCTTGGACACATAATGAAAAAGACTCCACAACAATGGTCTTAAATCATTATATTTTGACAGAAATTATAGTAACAAGTACATAGCATCATCAAAAACTCATTGGAATGATCAATGATGATGAACATTTTTTGACTGTCACCAAAAGTAACCAAAAAGAGCATTGGTGAGGGTCAATAAAAGATCATCACTTGAAGTGTCACCAAAGAGAGAATTAGTGATGGGCCTTTAACTACCCTCACCAAAAGTGTCACCAAAGAGAGAATTAGTGATGGGAAATTAACGAACCTCATCAAAAGTGTTATTGAAAATGGCTTTGATGTCAAACCTTAAAGGACCATCACTATATACACTTACAAAAATGACTTTTTAAAGGCTGTCACCATATACGACATTGGTGATGGACCTCAAAGGTATGTCACAGGCATGAAGTGTCATCAAAAACTCATTGGAATGATAAATTATGACAAACATTTATTGACCGTCACCAAAAGTAACCAAAAAGATCATTGGTGATGATCAATAAAAGATCGTCACTAGAAGTGTCACCAAAGAGAGAATTAGTGATGGGCCTTTAACAACCCTCACCAAAAGTGTCACCAAAGAGAGAATTAGTGACAAGCCTTTAATGACCCTCACGAAAAGTGTCATTGAAAATGGCTTTGGTGACAAATCGTAAAGGACCATCACTATATAAACTTACAAAAATGATTTTTTAAAGATCCTCACCATATGCAACATTAGTGACGGACCTTAAAGGTCCATCAAAAGCAAGACCCTCACTAATGACCTTTTTTCTTGTAGTGAAAATTCTAAAATTGTATATGTTTCAGGTTGTTTCAAGGTTCCAAATCCTGTTGATTTTGTCCTTTCAGTTTTAATCTTTTCCAATTGACTAGGTGTAAATTCATGGGGTAAACCCTGCATTCTACAAGAATGCCTTGGTGAATCAACCATGATGAAATTTTATTAAGAAACCAAAAAATATTCACAATCCACACCTAAGGTCTATAAAAAGTAAAAACAATCAAATAATGTGTGCTAGTAAATCTAAGAAATCAAGCCATGCTAACAAGATTTTCACAGTGAAATCACTAGTTGGTGATGAAAACCAATGTGGCAGAGATCAATGTGAAAAGTGGCTAAAGATAGAGTGGGTAGAACCAGTTACGTTGACAACCTGCTTAATGTACACGATCTGGTGCAAGTAATCTTTTCTTATGCCATCTCGAGTGAAGAATACCTCCAAAAGGGTCCAAGTGAGTGTACCCAATGTCTATTCCAAGTACAACAAAGACTTCCCCTCACTATCACCTTAGGTAATAGCCCTAAGATTATAGTCTCTAAGGTTACCACTTAAAACAATATAACCTGGGGGGATAGTCACATATCATATGTACACACAAGGGCATAGTAACAAATACCAATCCCCTTGAAAGTTGCTTAACATGGTTAATTTGAGGTTTAGTTACAAATGACCCCCAAGTACCTTTTTGCACCATTTTTAATACGTGTAAATCAATCTACCATAACCAATGAAATGGGGTCGATTAGTCCATTGGGTCTGACATGATATCGTGCTTAACTCCTTTGTAAGGGGAGCTTCCCAAAGCCAAATTGCAGTAAACAGATTTACTCCCTATCACAAGATTCTAATGCTTGTTCGTGGCTTTGGAAACCTAACTCGCTTCCCTATTTCAAATCCCTACAACATGATCTAATGTAGGTGGAAAATATCCCTAAAATAATAAAAATTTCTAAATTGATTTTATTAGCGTCGTTTTTAAAGTTGTTACTTACTCAAAGGGCAAATCGAAGTGAAACTAATGGTGTTATGACTTGACGCAAAACCCTAATGCAATCAAATTCAAAATTGTAATCTTTTCTTTTCAATGAATTTCTAACTAAAGTAAGGAGAGAGTGTTTTCATTTTTTTGAAGAAAATCCAAAAACTCTTAATTTCCCACTATATCCCTTTTCATGAATGCAAATACTTAGTTTACAATGACCCAAATGCATAAATTAACTTTTAAATTTTCAAATCGCTCAATAACTCAAAAATCAAGAAACTTTCCTTTGAGATACAATCACTCAAAATTTTTTAAAATGCATGAAGAAACCAATAAAAAACTTAGAATGAATTCCTCCTAATGAATGCTATGAATTTAATATTGTCAAGAGTACAATTCTAAGAAACTTCAGCACTGAAAGAAGAATGAATTTACATTTAAAGTTCAATAAAAGAAACACCTTCATAAAAAATACTATTTCTTGTAAATAATTGCTTTTCATTAATGAAATAATCCTTCACAAAAAAGTAAAATAAACACAAGATCTGATCTATTTGAAATAAGAAGAGAGGAAGATAGAAAACCAAGACCAACTAATCTTTCTTTTGATAGATCTACAACACACCATGTGAAGCTTTTACCTTAATGTGGGAAAACAAGAAATTTATAGGAGACTCTTTCACAACACTCAACTGAATTGATAGAGACTTTTGGAGGTGTAAACAAGTGTAATTGAGAAGAAAAAACAAAAATTTCTAGACTTAGTGAAGAGAAAACTCAATTTTCAAAAATTCCAGGTATGTGTGTACGCAATAGTTCAATCCTCTGTGCATACACATTGTTTCTAAGGGATAAGTGTGTAGAAGTTCACTCTATGGCTAAAGATAAAGTGTGAACATCGGGAAACTTTTAGAAGAAATAAAAGCAAGTAAAAAAATCATAAAATCCATACTTTCAATATTTTAAAACACTCAGAGAGGGATATGACAAAAGGATCAACAGTTAAAAGAAGGAGATGATGGAGAAAAATATGTTCCCCACCAGAGTCGACAATTTGTTAGGTGACCTAATCCTTCTTGCAAACAATATGGATCTCCCTAAATCTCAAATTAAATCTAGTAACAAACAAGAAAATAGTTATTATCTTTCCTTAGCTTATGATTGATTGAAACAATTAATATGTGAGGGATCACTTACCAGTTTAAGGAAGTTCCTGTTGAATTCCTTTCAATGGCTTCTGCAATTGGCTTCTCCTTGATGCTTTAGAGACTGTTCTAGCTATTTCCACAAATTATCCATGATGTTTCAAAGGAGATATATATAGACAGAAACACACAAAGGATCAAAGAATCTAGTAAATAGAATGAAAGATAAATGAAATACTTAATTCAGCATACATCATAAATTGAATCAATAACTAATCATAACCTATGTAAGTGATCAAGGGATCTCATAAATGGTATCAGAATAAAAAATGATTAGGAAATAACATTTGATTTTTATTGAATAAAAGGGATAACAAACTTACAACCTCAATTCCTTGATGTTATAAGCCTCTTCCCATGATCTCCTACCTTTTCCTTGGATGAAAATACTCCTAGCCCTATTTCTGTAGCATAAGCCTACCTCCAAGGGTCCTCCCTAATCCTCTGGCCTATGTTTGATTTATAGGCCAAGAGGAGGAGTTTCGGGATCCTCATCCTAAGGGATGAAATCCAAAACTGGTGGGATAGGGGATCCTCAAAGAGAGGGAAGTAGCTCCATGATGGGAAGAATCAGGCTTGAGTACTCATGAATTTGAATTTGTTAGTTGGGAAATATTCAACTAACAAAGCTTCTAGACTTTACTTTTTATTTTTTACTTGCATTGATTCATGTGCACATGACGTAGTGTGAGACAAAGCACACTTTTTCACAACTTATAATGGTCTCTTTTGTGTATGTGCATAAACTTACTAGGGAACTATGCAGGAAGTCAAAAAAAGGTTTTTGGGCCTTGAGATCTAGGAATTTCATTCTCTTTGGGATTTTTTAGGTTCTATCCTTATAGGGGGGTGCCTTGGAATACTTATATGGATAGCGAAATATCCAAACTGGTGGTCATTTTCCTAATGTGACAAAATGGCATGTAACAACCTTTTATTGAAGATACTGACATAGGCCTTGCTAAATTAGAATAGATCATATCCAAAATGCCTTTGGATCAAATCTCACTGCCAGGGAAGGATGCATGGATATTCTTACCAAGTGCACACCACTTGTTGGTTTAGACTATAGGCTAGAAGCCCAGTGACCATTCATCTCAGTAATGGTGGAGCTCTATGATGAAGATTACCCCATTCTCATGTGCCAAATCTTACACATGCTCTGACTAGTATGCAGTAGTGCTTGAGCAGGCTGGAACTCCTGATTGAAGATGGAATTGAACTGTCCCCCATCCCTTCATTGCATAATTGGCATCATTTACAAGCTTGATATGGATTTCTAAGTCATCCTTTACATAAATACTGAATATATATCTAGCCTTTGTCATATGATGAGAGGCACCATTGTCCAAGTACCAGACGCTTCTAGAAAAGGTGTTGGTAGAAAGGCAAGACACGAGTGAAAAGTCACTCTCGAAATTGTAAGAAAGTTCGCTCAATTGTACCTCTATTGTTGCTACAATTATAGTGACTTATGCTTGCTCTTATTTCTCTATGGACACTGAGAAGAAGAGTGGCCATTCTTATGGAAGACATTAGATGAAAGTTTAGCCTAAAATTGCCAATGAAATTTTCACGTACATGATATGTAATCCAATCAAAATCCTTTAAATTTAAAAAGAGGTACATGTAAATATTTTGGAGGAAAAAAATAAATTGTTTTTTTAATAGTATTTTTGACATATATCCTTATATGTTTACTCAAATTTCAAGTGTAGAGGCTCTTTGAATGTGGAATTAAATTTCACATCCAATGAGTACCCATTATGTATACTTATGAGAAGACTAATATTGATTAAAATTGAAGATACATTAAAAAAATGTGTTTAGCAAGTTTTTTTAATGTGTCTTCAACTTAAATCAATGTGGGTCTTCTTAGAAGTATCCATAATGGGTACTCGTTGGATGTGGAATTTAATTTCGCATCCAATGAGTGTTGCATTTTAAATTTGAGTAAAACTATAAGGAGATAAGCCAAAAATACATAAAGAAAAGTAATTTTCTTCTCTTCCCTCCAAAATGCATAACTCTTATTTTATTATTCTACTATTATTTTATTATTTTTCCTTAGGAGGCCACTTTTAGGCTGAAATTTTCTCTCATGTATAACATTTGATATTTTATCATATCTCTCTTCTGCTCAGATTTTTGTCCCTCTCCCAGCCTATCACCCTTCTTGATGGAAAATTTCCCTTTGGTCTTCTTCATCTTACTGACTAAGGCCAAGTTTTAATCTACTACTCCACCTAATTTGCTAGTCCAAAAATATTTGAGTCTCTTCTTGGATGTAGTCATCCCAAATTATTTCCCAATTTAGGAATATTTTATCAAGCACAAATTCCCTTGATGAATGGTTCCCAAGCCTTGGTGAACCCATTCAGAGAAAAATTCACTAGCTCTACATCCAATACAACTAATTTGAAATAACTATAAACTAGTGACGAATCTATGTGATTCTCGCAAAGTGGCTGGTTACATTGTTGGAGGGGTTCATTATGCACTCTTTGAGCTTAACCTTGGGAATAATTTTCCGACCCATGTTATCATTTTGAAAAAGAGACACTAAGGCATCAAACATCTCTTTAGATATGGTCTTTTCTGCAACATGCTAAATCTGAAGATCCATAATAGCTTCAAGGATCACCCTTTTTTCCTTCATGTATTTATCCCACGTTACATGCACTACATGGTCTACTATTCCTAGGGTTTGATTGCTCCCTGAGGCATGCATTGGAGCTGGAGGAGGGTTGGACATGAATTCTCTAAAGTATTTCTCCTTTAAGATCATTTAGATTCTTTCCTTCCATGGTAAGAAATTCAAAACCCCATCAAGTTGATCCTCAAATTTCACACTGGTTATTGATATGGTTGTCGTGAGATTTATCTTTCAAGCTTGCTGAAATAACCTGAAAATTATAGAGATTGTTAAATAATGAATCCATACAGGTGAGGATAGTTTTAAATAAAGGAGGAATGACTTGTTATAGAGTTTTATGAACCCAACGTTTCGGACTACCAAGTGAGTCCTTCATTAGGAGATGTGATAATAGATCTTCTAGAGATGTTCATGATGTATCCATGAGCTATATTTTAAGTTATATATATATATATATATATGATGAAGGAGTTAATCTAAGAAATTAGGTCAGCCAATCTCCACTTAGTTTGTTGATATTCAGATTTATTTATTTATTTATAATTAATTTGTTTACTTAAGTTAATTAATTTGTTTAATTAACTAACTAACTTGTTTAATTAATTCCCTATAATTATATATATGATTCCTATTTTTTATTTACTAACTGTTTAATATGGGCTATATGTTTATTTTAATGCACGTGTTACCATGCTATTATAATTAATAAATTATGATCAAAGAGATTTAGAACAATCGGTGAAGGAGCGCACTGTTAAGGCGCTCCGTAAGCAAAAAGTCACCGGTTCTAGTCTCGCCGATACCAAAAATCCAGCGTGGTTTCCGCTGGTGCGGCTCAGGCTAGGTGCGATCCCCAAGTGACTTTGATGGCTTAGATGCCCCTGAGTTGTGGCCTCTCAACCACATGGTACGCGTGATTTTCAGGATTCACCCACTTATCAATAATAATAAAAAAATAATAAGTTATGATTTTAATTTATTTTAATATTATCAAATGGTTAGTTATGAAATAACCCATTATTTGATTTATATGTTTAATTAATTAATTTGTTTAATTAATAAATTAGTTGTTTAATTAATTAATCAATTGTTAAATTAATTACTTAATTGTTTAATTAATTAATTAATTATTTATTTTAATCAATGCCCTAATTAATTAACTAATATGTTTGTGTAATTAATTAATTGAACAAATTAACTAATTAATTTGTTTAACTAATTAATTAATTAATTAATTTGTTTACTTAATTAACTAACTTGTTTAATTAATTCCTTATGATTTTCTATATGATTCCTATTGTTTATTTTCGAACTGTTTTAATATGAGTTAATACGACTATATGTTTAGTATAAATACGTGTTACCATGCTGTTATAAATAATAAGTTATGATTTTAATTTATTTTAATATTATCAAATGATTAGTTATGAAATAACCAATTATTCGATTTATATGTTTATTTACGTGTTTGTTTTATTGTTTGAGGAGGATGTTATATAATGTTTTCTTATTGAGTTGATTTATATTTTATTAATCTTCTAAAAATAGATGAGGGATTAAATTATTAAAAAGGATATGAGTTAATTATTGGTTCTTTAAGATCTCAAGTAAAGGTTTCCGGGTGTTGCTTAGTTTTAATCCATCATCTTGGTTCAAGTTGTTCTTCCTTTTTTCTATTTCAATGGCTTCTTTGATTTTCCTTTTAAGATAGTGTTCTTCTTTTCTAACTAGTTTGGCTTCTTCCATGCAGATGTAATGAGAGCAGGAGTGAACATGTTCTGCTAAGGACGATTTTGAGGTCCTTTCCCTTCTTAAGTTAGCAGTGTGTTCTTTAATTCTAATGTTAAGAGATCTACTTGTTTCACCTATGTATTCTTTTTCACATGAGCAAGGAATAACATAAACACATTTTTGAAGGTTAGGGTTTATGGGATCCTTGACTGAGTTGAATAATTGTTTAATGGTGTTGGAAGGGGTGAAGGCTACATTAAGGTTTTAGTTTATTAAGAATTTTAGTCATTTTATCCGTGGTGCCTTTTATGTATGGAAGGGAGACCTTAGGAGTTGATGATTTTTTATTTTTGATATTATTGTTCTTGTTTAATGATAGGTGCATGGCTTTCTTAATGGTATTCCTATTATAGCCATTTAATTCAAACACTTTGTGAAGATGGTTGTGTTCATCTTTTAAATGGTTGGGATCAGATATGCTGGCCGCCCTAGTGGTTAAGGTCCTAATGATGCCAATCTTCTATTTAGGGTGGTGATGAGAATTTGCACGAAGATATCGTTCTGTATGGGTTTTCTTTCTATAGACTTGGAAACCAAGTGACCCATATTTCTTGTTTAGAAGGATATCAAGGAAGGGAAGCTGGTTGTTATTTTCAATTTCAATGGTAAATTTTATATGGTTTTAAAAAGCTATTTAAGTGATTGAGGAATAGGTCAAGTTTTTCTTTTCCATGACTCCATTTAGCAAATATGTCATCGAAAAACCTTTTCCATTCTTCAAGGGTGTATGTAAATGACCCCAGAGCCTTCTGTTCGAAGTGTTCCATGAAGATGTTGGCAACTATGGGGGATAGAGGAGAGCCCATAGCCACACCATGGGTTTGTTCATAAATTTTACCTTTGAAACTGAAGTAAGAGGATTTTAAGCAAAGCTCCAGAAGATCCACAATTTCTTTATCCGTGTTGTTTCTCATGATATTAATAACTTCATCAATAGGAATCATAGTATAAAGAGATACAATATCAAAGCTAACCATAAGATCATCATCCTTCATTTCTATGTTATTAATCCATTGAACAAAAGAATATGAGTCTTTAATATAAGAAGGGGTATTACCAGATAGGGGTCTAAGTTTTTGGCCAAGTGTTTTGCCAGAAGGTAGGTGGGGGAACCTATGGTATTGACTATAGGACTGAGAGGTATGTTAGGTTTATGGACTTTGGGAGCACCATAAATTCTAGGAATAATGGCACTATTAGGGATAATTGTCGCATCCCCTGATGATGGACTCACTTGGTAGTCCGAAACGTTGGGTTCATAAAACTCTATAAGAGGTCATTCCTCCTCTATTTAAAATTATAGATATGTTTTTCTCTCATACTTGGAGCTCTAATGCCATGTTAAATTATCCTAAAACTATCTATCTAAGAAAACATATCAGATCTAGTTACTTATTGGTAATATTAACGTTTGTATGGAGCAGAAAACAAGAAAATAAATCACACGCAATGCACAAATATTTATGCCCTTATAGTTCAGTTCATCATTGAAAATTATCTTCAGAACTTACAATAGCTCCATTGTAGGGAAAAAAATCTCTAAGAATTAATTAAATGAATAACAAACCTCAAAATTATAGTTTGCACGTAAATTGAGGAAACATGCTTTCAAATCCATACAATAGTACAAAATCCATATGGATGACATTTCAAGCTACTCTATTGGGTTGTATCATTGCTCTTTTCCTTGCTACTAACTAGCTACATGCATTTGCTAAATATTGGCTTTCTTCCCCTTGCTAAAATACTGTTGAAATCAGCATCAATAGCTTAAAATCATATCTTCTATTTTATTCTTCACTCACATGACTTGTAAAATGAATGTTCTATGTGTCTTTGTCCTTTGCCCTTTTTTTCTTTTAGAACTTTGACATGAGCAAAAAACCCAATCCTTAACAGTTTAGATCTAACGGTGAGATCAATGGCGTTATTTTAATTAAATTGTCAAGTGATCCACTTTAGTCATTTTATTAATTTAAAATCATTTTAATAAAAGAATGTTCACTTAATTAATTAATTAATAAAATGAACCTCTAAAAGAACATTAGATATTTTCAATGATGATTTCCATGAGTACACACCCTCATGGAAATACCAGTCTTAGCTATAAACACTAACATGTGCTACCCCTAGTGCTCAACCCAACATCACTATGAAATGGAAGAAGATAGAGGAGGTTACACTAGAACACATTGCTAGATGGTGGTATGATGTAGACATACCTTTTAATTCCACTAATTATACATATTATCAACCTATAATTGATGTTATAACTTCATGTAGTCCATGCTTCAAAGGCTCCATTTTTCAATATATCATGGAGGCACTTTTAAAAAATAAGGCCGAAATAATAAATGAGTAATTCATAGACTTCAAGTAATGATGGAGAAAAATAGGGTGCACAATTATGTCTAATGATTCAACTAATTATAAATCTTGCACTATTTTGAATTTATTAATTACTTGCCCAAAAGGTAACCTATTTCTTAAATTTGCGATGTATTTTATTAGATGTAAGATGCATAGTTATTATTCTATATCTTATATGAAGTGGTTGTGGAAGTAAGGGTATAGAATGTTGTATAGGTGATAATAAACAATTCCTCCAACTATTTGCAACCAAAAAGATGTTGACGGAAGAACATCCCACCATTTGGTGGACTCCATGCACAACTTATTGTTCGAACCTCATGATTGAGGATATTAGAAAATTTGATTTCGTGAAGAAGTGTGTGAAAAAAGAAAAATCTATAACAAGATATATCTAGAACCACTAATGGGATTTGAAACTTATAGGGAAACACATTGGGGGTAAATATCTTGTTCGATCAGCCATTGCATGATTTCCAACAAATTTTCTTTTGTTGCAATCTCCTGTTCAACAAAAACAAAAATTAAGGAAGATGTTTTCTTTTGATGAATTCATTTCAGTGGAGACAAAAGCATTAGAGGAAATTTCATCCTAAAAGTGCCCATGATTTTTTCACATAATTTCCATCTCATAATTTAATACCCCCAATTAGTACTAGTATTTGCTAGTTAATTCTTTTATTTTACCCTAGGGAAACATGGAAGTAATTTTGGAAGAAACATACATGACTCTGTGAATATTTCTTGTAATAATTACAATTTTAATTCAGAAATAATTGGAATTTCAGAGAAGCTCTAGAGGAATTACCCAACTTCCAAGAAATAGTTGTGATAGTTATTTTCCTAACCTCTCATTCTAGAGAAAGAGGTCTCGGTGAATGAGAGAGGTCTTCTTATTTTTTTCTTTTCTTTGGATTTTATCGGCAGTAAAGAAAGGAAAGGATAGAGGAAGAGACTCAGATAGACAAAAAGGTGGTTAGTATTACCCCTAGTGGAATAGTTTTGGAGCTGGGTCAAACCAGTGGAATTGTCCATATGCAGATTAAAGTCTAAAGACTTTCAGGTTAGACCCGAGTGGTCTCAATACTTGAAACTTTGACCCAAGGAGGTTGCAGTCATGGAAATTTTGGAAGCTTAGAGGCTCAGGGGGAGACGCGGATGTAATCGTCGGTATCATTGGTATGGTGGTGCGCAGTTTTCCCACATAGCTTCTGGATTGTAGGAACAAAAATAGATAAGTATCTTTAAGACTAGTTACATGATTAGTAATTCATTGTATGAAAAGTAATGGTAATGTTTTATTGGCTAGTTGTTATTTAGGAATTAAACTATATAAATTTGAGAATACAGTACATAGGTTGATGATGCACCGAAAGTTGCCGACTCTAATAGGGGAAGTAGTAAAGACATTTAAATAAAAATTATATTAGCTAACTATGTAGTAGTAGTGTAAACATGAAAATTTGGGTAGGGTTAGTTCCACCCTAGAAGAAATATGAGGGCAAAGAAGTCCACTACTTGTCTATTTTCTGTAATAACCTCGTGGGTGAGAAGAAAGACTAGAGAGGCCTTCAACCTTGACCCGAGGCCTGAGTTAGATATTAAGTAAGGGAAATTCATTATTTTATAATATCTAACTCAGGCCTCGAGTCCGAGTCGAAGGCTCTCTAGTCTTTCTTCTCACCCACAAGGTTATTATATAAATAGACAAGTAGTGGTGACTTCTTTGCCCTGGTATTTTCTTCTAGGGTGGAACTAACCCACCAGATTTCATGTTAATATATATATAATATATTATATATATTATATATAATATATATATATATATATATATAATATATATATATATATACATATAGTGTTTTCCATATAACAAAGTCGACCGAACATAGTTGCAAGAGAAATTGTGAATAAGCCATAAACAATTACAGTTCATTATTGATAGATAAAAAAATTATGGTCACGAAGGAAAATGGCTTCCAATCCTTAAATTACAATCCAAAAAACCGCTTAGTAGAGAGAAAGTATAGAATAATTAAGCTAAGAAAAAAATTGGGAATGGCTCCACTAGCTTGGAGAGAGTTATTCCAATACCCAGCACCATGTCTAGACCCATCAAGAGTGCGACTAAACCCAACATTCACCTAGAAAATCTTTTTAGGTTCCAACTTATAAAGACAACTTCGAAACCAAATTCTGCAGCAAAATCACCTTAGGGAATTTAGTCTACCAAAATTACTCGAAACCTAGGATAATAGAGTTACAGAGTTACCTTGTTAAGCTAACATAACTAAACATGGAATTTTGAAGGAGAGTAGGGCCATTCTGAGCTAAGAATTTCACCTGAAAAATACAAAAGAACAAGACTTGAGAATAAATGGAATAACCCAAGTTTAAATCTTAATTTAACAGAACCAAAAAGAACACGAATGGAATGTACTTGTTGGTAGAAAGCCCATGCATGCGCCTAGTTGGAATTCCTAACCATAATTTTAGGTCTTAGACTTAATTTCAATAAGGATAATTTCTAACTGAGGAAACTGAGGGAGGAGCTCCTTCTTATTAGTAAACCTACAAAAACACACCCTCCTTCACCATGGTAAGTCGATGGTCTGAACTCTCTATGGAGCTGGAATCAGTAGAATAAACCATTAAGAAAATTTCAATAAAAGGCTCACATGGAACCCTAAAAACCATAATGCAAAATGCAAGTCTAACCGCAAGGAGGAAAGGAGAGGGATATTGGTGAACCATGGTGTAAATATGGAACAATATGACATCGAGTTGACAATCCCAGTTACAGAGCTGTCACTGAAGGAGCAAGAAAAAATGAGTCCATATGCAAGGGTTTGGGGACAGGGTAATACCCTAACCAACCCACTGGTGATTTGAACCCTTGATTCTATGGAGGAGAGATCAACACCATTCATCTCAAACTCAATCCATACTATTGATCGGATCCACCTGCACACATCCCTGTGAAGTGTGATCTAAATGTACAGAAACCACAATGAGGGTAGTATGGGTTGTCTATAGTATAGTGTAAGATTGAGACATAGGTGAGTGTTAAACACAACTATGGAGGAATATATATATATATATATATATATAATGTGTGGTGTTGTGTGTTGTGTGTGTGTGTGTGTGTGTGTTGTGTGTGTGTGTGTGTGTGTAGTAAAGACCTTTTGTTTCCAATCACATCAAAGTAGGTGGAATCCTTGGCATAATAATTGGATACATACTTTTTTTTAATTACGTATTTTTACACTTGACAATAGGTGAATTTATATTTCTTGGCAAGTTACAATTGGTATCAGAGCTTGGTTACAAGCTGCAACGTGTATAGGCACATAAAATAATAACAAAATAATATTTATGATCCATAGTGGAAGCAAGGTATTATGTGGAGAGGAGTAGTAGTTACACCATCTAGATGACCAAGAGATGGAGTTGAGTTAGGAAGCCACACAGGAACCAACCCATAAATGTGGGTTCAATTGGGGGAAATACTCGAAACACAAATTCATTACTATCAGAAACAGTTTAGCAGTTATGAGCATAAATGAACAACCTACAGGCTGATAATGAACGGTTAAGGTTGGAACAGGAAAGAATTATAAAAATCATATTAGATAGACATAACCAAAGGAATTTGAACCTGAGCGCAGATAATGGAAATAGATAAGAGATGAACCCACAAGGGGAGGGACACCCCAAAGTGGAGGGAAGTCAAATGAACAATGAAGAAGAATCTGAAAATGTGTCAGTTGTAAAACCTAAGAAATAGAAAATTAAACTACACAGGGAGTTTAAGAGAATTAAACCCCCAAGATTCGACGGTGAAGCAGAGGAAGCTATTGAAGCGTGAATGATTAACATGAATACATATTTTCAAATATATGAATATGATGATAATCTTAAGGCCTGATTGGAAATATATCAATTGCAAAATAAATCCACTCTATGGTGTGAGGAGGTGAAAACTATTCGACATATCGATGAGAAGGAGGTAACATGGGATAGGTGGCAAAAACACTTTAAAGACAGATACTTGATAGAACACTTTTATGATGAAAAGGAAAAAGAGTTCCATGATCTGATGTTAGTTCAGTAGATCATGGATGAGTTTATAACTAAGTTCACCTCACTGTTGAGATACGTGCCTTATATTTAGGAAAAGAAAGCTAAGGTACAACGCTTTATTAGTAGTTTTCAAGTCTTTATGAAGGAGAGGCTAGAATTTGACAACCCGAAAAAAATGGATGAGGCCACTCGAAAGGCCTGAATCTACTATCAATAGATGAAACAGTATGGTGAAAATAACAAAGGGTGGTTTCATAAACAGGGATGGAAAAATGTCTAAAATATGAAGGGTACTAAAGTTTTTGGCAGTAAGAACTCATCTAGGAGACCATTTAATGGACCCTTGGGGAAGGATCACCAGAAAATCTGAACTACAAATGAGACCAGACAAATGGAGGCATCTAGTAAGGTAGATCCAAATCAAGTACAAAAATCCCCCTTATAGTTTTGGGGTTGTGGGGAGCCTCATTATTATAAATACTTCCCTCATTGTGGTAGGAAGAAGCAAAATTTTAACATTCAATAAGCCTCTATAGTTGTGGAAGTGGTGAGGAACATTCTGCGAATTAATGCAGCGTTGGAGGACCACTAGGATGAATATCAACCAACAATGGTCGAATTCGAAAGTAAATTAGCCAATCACTATGTTTCTGTTTTAATAGATCTTGGTGCAAGTTTAAGTTATATTAGTCCAAATATAGTTGAATCGTGTCATTTGTAAAGTGTCAAATTTAATAACTCATGGCTGGTACAATTTTCCAATGGAGCAAAATGAAGAGTGACTTCAAAGGTGGAAGACTATTTGATAGAAATAGGTGGCCAACAAATTAAGGAAAATTTAAATAGGTTGGTGTTAGGATCTTATGATGTATTTACTGGCATGGATTGGTTAGAGAAGCTTTTTTCTATGTAAACTGTAGAGAAAATGCCACCAGTTTCCTTATAGATGAAGGAATTAGACAAGAAATTCAGGGAGTTAAAAAGGGGATAAAGTTACATCCAATCACAACTAAAATTAGATAAATGTATGAGGAAAGGCTGTCAAATTTATGTTGTGCAAGTTGGATACACCAACTCTAAAAATAAACTCTTTGCTTTGGAAATGATATCAGTTGTGCAAGAGTTTATTGATGTGTTTCCAGAGGAAATTCTGGGACTGCCATGTAAGTAGGATATTCACTTCACAATAGAATTGGTTCCAGGAGAAACTCTTGTGTCAAAAACCCCTTACTGTATGAGTATTTCAAAACTGACATAACTGAAATTATAGCTGCAAGAACCACTTGACAAAGGATACATACGCCCAAGCGTATCACCTTGGGGTGCCCGATGCTATTTGTAAGAAAGAATGATGACACCTTATGGTTATTTATTGATTATGGACAGTTGAAAAAATTAATTGTTAAAAATAAATACATGTTGCTCAGGATTGATGATCTAATTGATCGAGTGAAGGGTGCAAAGATATTCTTGAAAATAGACCCACGCTTGGGTTATCACCAAATAAGGATAAAAGAAGAAGACACTAGTAACACATCATTTAGAACCCATTATGGTCACTATGAGTTTATTATGCTTCCTTTCGGTCTAAATAATGCTCATGTAATGTTTCTGAGTTTGATGAATGGTATCTTCTGCTCATATTTAGACAAGTTTGTTTGAGTCTTTATAAACAATATTTTTATTTACTCAAAAAGTTTGGAGGAACATAAAGAGCATCTCTGGATAGTACTGCAAATCCTGAGGGAAAAACAAATTTATGGTAAGTTTAGCAAATGTGAGTTCTATAAAGACCAATTTCAGTATCTCTAGCATGTGATATCCTCAGAAGGTATAGCACTAGACCTAGAGAATGTTAGAACTATTATGGAATGGTCAGTACCTAGGAACGTGGTAGACATTATATATTTCATGGGTTTAGTTGGCTACTATCGTTGTTTTATAAAAGGATTTTAGAAAACAACATATCCTATAACTTCCTTACAAAAGAAGGGAAGGGTATTCAAATGGATCCCGAAGTGCCAGTACAGTTTTGAAGAACCAAAGAATAGGTTAACTACAACTTTTGTGCTAAAAATTGTTGACCCAAGAAAATAATTTGTAGTCTGCACGGACACCTGACAGGAGGGTGTTGGAGGAGTTCTAATGTAATATGATAGGGTAGTTGCCTATGAATCTCACAAAATAAAGGAGCATGAGCATAGATATGTTGCTTATGATTTAGAATTAAACATAGTGGTGCACACTCTTAAAATGTGGTGACATTACTTGTTGGAAAAGAAATTTCTACTTATGACAGATCATAACAACCTACCCAATTTTTTTAAACAACCTAATTTAAATACCCAACAAGAAAGATGGACTACGTTTTTAAGTGAATTTGACTTTCATATAAATCATTTAAAAAGCAAGGAAAATCGAGTATTGGATGCGTTGAGCAGAAAGTTGCACTGTGTTTATGAGGTAATGTATAGCCAAGTGGAATATGATTTTTCAGAACAAATTAAGGAAGCAACAAATCGGGACCCAGAGTACAAATTCTTGTGGCAACAGAGAAAACAAGACCAGGGTACTAGGAGATAGAATCATTTTGGTATAAACAATGAAAACTTGTTGACATTTAAAGAAATAATTTATGAACCTAACCAGATAGAAACTAAATGATTTTTGTTAGATGAATTCCACTGGAAACCTTATGTCACTCAACTTGGATATCAAAAATTGTTTTTTGTTATTAATCAAAACTTTTTCTAGCCAGGAATGTAGAAGGATATCATGGAATATTTAGCTAAGTGTCTGGAATGTTCGTAAGTGAAGGCGGAGCACCAACTCCTAGTTGTTCTACTCCAACCCTTATCCATACCCGAATGGAAATGGGATGCGATCACAATGGACTTTATAACTAGACTACCAAGGACTCAAAATAAAAATGACTCAATCATGGTGGCAGTAGATAAATTGAGCAAGGTAGCTCACTTTATCCCTTTTAAATCTACTTACAATGTTGTACAAATTGCGGATATATTTATGAGGGAAATATTCTGACTCCATGGAATACCCAAGGTAACAGTATCCAATAGAGACATGAAATTTACATATGCCTTTTAGAAATCTCTGTTCTCAGGATTAGGAACTCAAATTCAATTCAACACAAGTTATCACCCCCAATAGATGGGAAAACTAAATGGGTGAATCAAGTGTTGGAATATATATTGCGTATGTATTTAATGCAACACCTAAATAAGTGGGAGTAGTCCCTCCGCCTAGTGGAATTTTCATATAATAATAACTACCATGGATTAGTGAAAATGAGTCATTTCAAAGTTTTATATGGGAGAAGGTGTAAAACCATGTTAAATCAAATAGCCTAGAGAATAGATTAATGTTGGGGCTAAATCTGTTAATAGAAATGGAGCAAGTTGTAAGAAAAGTGAAGTAGGATTTGAGAGCGACACAAGACAAACAAAAATATTATGTGGAAAAGAAATGAACCCTCGAGGAATTTCAATTGGGGGATCATGTTTATGTAAGGGTCAAGCCCAAAATAAGTAATTTGAGGTGGACTAGCTACACCAAGTTAGCACCTCAATATTGTGAACCCTTCCGAGGCCTAGAAAGAATAGGACCTATAGTATATAGACTTGCATTATGAAGTTATATGTGGGTGCATAGTGTGTTTCACATATCCTTACTAAAATGATACATATATGATCCTAGTGACATTATAAATTGGTAGGAGGTATAGGTAAATATATGCTAGCTTCTATAACACATGCATTAACTTGGTAAATTAATTCAAAAAAAAAAATTAAGACCATTTCATGTTGTAATGCAGGTAGAACCGGATGGAGAGTTCTTGGTAGAACTGTTGTGTATCCTAGACTGGAAATAAGTAACACTATGGAAGTGAGCTATCACCCAAGTTAAATTATAGCGGAGACACTTTGGCCCAGACAAGGTTAATTGGGAGGATTAAAGTGTGATGTAGCAAGTGTATCCACATCTGTTTCAAGAACATGAATAAACATCGAGGACGAGTTTTGAACCATGGGGGGAAGATGCAATACCCCCAATTAGTAGTAGTATTTTCATGTTATTTCTTTTATTTTACCCTAGGGGAAACCTGGAAGTAATTTTGGAAGAAACATAAATGACTATGTGAATCTTTATTGTGTTTAAAAAAAGAATTGTAATTTTAATTTGGAAAGAATTGGGCTCTCATAGAATCTCTAGAGGAATTAACTAACTTCCAAGAAACAATTATGACAGTTATTGTCCTAACCTCTCATTCTGGAGAAAGAGGTCTCGGTGAATGAGAGGGGTCTATTTTTTTTTTTATTTTCTTTGGATTTTATTGGTGGAAAATAAAGAAAAGGATAGAAGAAGAGACACAGACAGATGAAGAAGGTGGTATGGTATTACCCTTGGTGGAATAGTTCTTGAGCTGGGTAAAACTAATGGAACCATCCATATGAGGACTGAAGTCTGAATACTTTCAGGTTGGAACTGAGTGGTCTCAATATCTAAAAGTTTGACCCAACGAGGTCATAGTCACAAAACTATTGGAAGTTTAGGGGTTCAGGGGGAGACATGGATGTAATCACCCGTCTTGTTGGTAGGGTGGTGAGGACCTTTCCCACACAGGTTCTGGATTGAAATAATTGAAACAAATAAGTATCTTTAAGACTGATTGTGTTATTAGTAATTTATTGTGTGAAAAGTAATGGAAATGGTTTATTATCTAGTGGTTCATTAGGAATTAAAGTGTATAAATTTGAGAATATAGTACATAGGTTGAAGATGCACTGAAAATTGACCACTCTAATAGAGGAAGCAATAAATACATGTAAAAAAAATAGTATATTAGCTAACTATGCAACAATAGTGTAGACATGACAGTCTGGGCAAGGTTACTTCCACCCCAAAAGAAATCCTAGGGCATAATATTCCACTACCTATGTATTTTCTGTAATAACCTTGTGGGCGAAGAGAAAAACAAGAGAGGCCTTTGACCCTAACCTGAGGCCTGAGTTAGATATTATAAAAGAATTAATTTCCTTTACAAAAAATTGGTTAAGGGAAAAAATTTCAATTTAACTGATAAAGAAGTTAAATCCACATTACAAAAACATATACAAGGAAGCTAGGAAAGTAATTTTTTTTCTTGATAATCCAAAATTCTACATAAAACCTCAATAAATCACAGAGATAACATTTATCCCCAGCAACAGTACCACAAATAATTCAAAAGAATTATATATGTATTTGTCATGAGTGTTTCCAATTATAACAAAATTGACCAAACATATCCGCAAGAGAAATTGTGAATAAGCCATAAAAAATTATAGTTCAAGACTAGTAGCTAAAAGATTATGGTCACAAAGGGAAATGACTGTCACTCCTTAAATTACAATCCAAAAAACCACATAGTAGTGAGACAATAGACAATAATTAAGCCAATAAAAACATTGGGAATGGCTTCAGTAGCTTGAAGAGAGTTGTGCCAATACCTAGTACCGTGTCTAGAACCATCAAGAGTGCGACCAATCCCAACATTCACCCATAAAATCTTTTGAGGTTCAAACTTATAAAGACGAATTCCAAACCAAATTTTGTAGCATAATTACCTTAGGGTGTTTAATCTACCAAAAGAAATCGAAATGCGGGATAATTGAGTTACAAAGTTATCTTGGTAAGTTAGTGTAACCAAACACGAAATTTTAGAGGAGATTAGGGTCATTCTGAGCTAAGAATTTGACTTAAAAAACCCAAAAGAACAAAATTTTAGAATAAATGGCATAACCCGGGTTTAAAGCTTAATTTAACAAAAGCAGAATGTGATCTCACCTGTTGGCAGAAAGCCTATGCATGCACGTGGATGAAATCCCTAACGAGAAATTTATGTGGTAGAATTTAATTCGACAAGGATAATTGCTGCCTAAGAAAATTGAGGGAGGAGCTCTTTCTTACCAATAAACCAACAACAACACACCCTCCTTTGCCATGGTAAGATGATGGTCTAACCTCTACAGGGAGTTGGCATCAGTAGAATGAACCATTAAGAAAATTTTGGCAAAAGCCTCATAGGGAACCCTAAATAGTACCATAATGAAAAATGCAACTCTAACCACAAGGAGGAAAGGAGAGCGATACAAGTGAAACAAGGTGGAAAGATGGAACAATATGACATCTAGTTGACAATCCCAGTTGTAGAGTCATCACTGAAGGAGCAAGAAACAAATGAGTCCATCTACAAGGGTTTGGGGATGGGGTAATACCCTAACCAACCCACAGGTGATCTAAACCCTCGATTCGATCGAGGATAGATCAACACCGTTCAACTCAAACTCAATCCAAACCGATAATCAGATCCACCTGTACACATCCCCGTGAAGTGTGATCTAGTTGTACAAAAACTTCAAGATGAGGATAGTATGGGTTGCATATAGTATAGTGTAAGATTGAGACATAGATCAATGTTAACACAACTATGGAGGAATATATGTATGTGTAGTAAATACCTGTAAATAGACATGGTACCATACAAATAAAGTGTTATGTAAACAATTTCAGGTTGTTTCCAATCACATCAAAGTAGATGGAATCGTTGGCATAATAATTGGATACATAATTTTTTTTACTAAGCATTTTTACACTTGATAATGGGTGAATTTATATGTGTTGGCATGTTACACATAATATGTAAACCAATCATAATCCATTAAATTTAAAAAGAGGTACATGTAAATAATTTGGAGGGAAAAGAAGAAAAACTAATTTTTTTCCTTGTATTTTTAGCTTGTCTCGTTATAGGTTTACCCAAATTTCAAGTGTAGATATTCGTTGGATGCATAAATTAATTCCAAATCCAACGAGTACACATTATGCATACTTTTGAGAAGACCCACATTGACAAAAATTGAAGATACATTAAAAAAGTGTGTTCAACAAGTTTTTTTAATGTATCTTCAATTTTTGTCAGTGGGGTCTTCTCAAAAGTATGCATAATGGGTACTTGTTGGATGTGGAATTTAATTCCACATCCAATGAGTGTGTACACTTGAAATTTGGATAAATTAATAAGGTGATAATAAAAAAATACAAGTAAAAAATTAGTTTTGACATTTTTCCCCTAAAATTCATAACTCTTATTTTATTATTTTTCCTTAGGATGCCAATTTTAGGCTGAAATATCCTCTAATGGTAGGAGGGGAAGAGGTGATTTACCACGTGTTTGAGAAAAATATGGAGAAATGAAGAAGAGAAAGTTTTATTTAGTGAGCCTCTTATGATAGCATTGTAGATGGTGGATGGTGATAAGCCTGCCATGGATTTTGTTTGTGAGGTCCTGCCATGGATTATGCCAAAAATGAAATAAAGTTTGCATATGGGGGATAAAATACAAATGCATATTTATTTATGGATAACCATTAATGAATTATGGAATAGAAAAATCCATAGGCCTTTGCATGCAACTGGATACTATTTAAATCCAATGTACGTAATTTCAATGTTCAAAATTTATATGTTATTTTATTCATTAAAGAAGTTGTGACGAACATTTCAAAACAATTGAAGAATATTTTCTTGTTTCGAGAAGTAGTACAATGAGTCTATTAGAGAAAGAATAAGAAAGTGTGCACTTAAAATTCCTTAATCAAAGATTATTATAGAAAAATCAAAAGTTTGAAAGATGAGAATAGAGACACTAACGGTAAACTAGACAATCCAGATAACAAAAACCTTTCACATCTAAAAAGTCATAATAAAAATTTACTTAACCAAATTAAGAAACTAAAAAATGATAGGTGATCATTAGCGAACAAATTAGAAGAACTTATCGCAAGAGAAGCATTAAAATATTCAAAAATTCAAGTTGATGAAAATAAATCAAACACTACTCCAAATAAGATCCCAATGCAATTAAAGTGAAGGCATATTCAAATGTTGTAGTTAAAATGATGCAAAAGTGAAGAAGATTCCATGATTTACCAAGAAACATGTGTGTGTGAAGGTAGTCATATACCTGAAGAAAATCAAGAACTCAACACAAACATGTAAGTGAAAACCAAGTTACAAAAAATATATTATTGACATCCTTATCATAATAGTAGCTTGTTGAATTGTGTAGCATGGGAGGTACTCCCACAAGCATAGGGCACTGGATTTGGGAGAAAGTGGACCATAAGGATTTTGTAGGTGGGGTTTTGCACCCAAGGTGTGGGTGCAAAACCAAGTGAAGAAAATAATTGTTTAATCATTGTTGCACGTGGAGCACCCTTAAAGAAGATAAGGGGACCTAAAGTAACCATGGATAGTCTTGATCAAATGAGAGAAATTAATTTCTTTATGTTACTTGGAGTTTCATGAAGAAAACTCAAGTCAATTAAGGTTTGTGTCTTGACCCTTGAGGGTTAGTGTCTACACTCAGAGAACACTATAAGAAGGGAGTCTAAGTCACATTCTCTTAAGTGTTTTCTATTCAAGATGAGGCTAAATACCTTAGGAGCCACAGAGCCTTAAAGTTGGGACGTTTGGGCATGTGTGGTTTGTTTCATAGCTGTGATGAAGGTCGAGAGTGCCTAGAACCAAGGATGGGGCAAGTATGTGTTTATGTGCCCTTGTGGAGGTCTCTTGTGGGTGGGTTTGGAGTTTATTCTCTCTCCATTTAATTTCCTAAATTAGGGCTACTTCAATGCATGAAGGGTTGGTCAAAGTTCTGTTCCAAGGTCGATGATATTTTCCTTGATTTTTGTCAATGTTTGAGAGGGTCTATACCGTTAGAGAAGGGTGACAAACCACATAATAGTTCTATGAAAAGAGGTCATAGATCTGGGAACCTCTACATGTGATTTCTATGTATTGTCTCTTCCTGAGAGAGGGTCGTAACTTATCTTGTTTGTGGACAGAAGGACAAATATTTGAACAATAAGTAGATCTGTCATGAAGTAAGTGGGTGGTTACATGAAGAGAAAGTTGTAGGCGATGTTAAGTTGAAGTATATCCACAAGTGTAAATATCCATCAAGGAAACATCAACCCTATGATTCAAAGGGACTCAAGGAACCACAAAAAATAAGGATATGTTCCTAGTCCAAGTCTCTTTGGTCAAGGTATGTTCTCTATTTGTGTACTTGAGTTAAAGAAGGGTTAACTTTGTTTTGGAGCAGTCAAGTTATGGTCAAGAGAAGGTATAGAAAGAGACTTGAGTAGCCTCATGTGACAACGTGTGGGAGAGGGATCTCTTAAGGTGTGATATAGAGATGCTTCAAGTAAAGATATGTATGTTGGCATTATGTTTCTGGTATGGTTATATGTTACAGATGTTGTACTTGATGGCAACACCCATGGCATGGCTCTCAATATGATGAGAATTAAGAAGTATGCAGGAGAACAGCTCAGAAGATGCGTACCCGCAGGTACGTCATGTAGGGACCGCGTCCAAACACGCAGGTTACCCATTCATGAGGTGCTACCCCCAGTGCACACACACGGGGGGTTCCTTATGTTTAACCCTTGGTATTTTACCCATTCATGAGGTGCGTACCCCTAGTTCACTTACTTCAAGGCAGAGAAAAGCACACGTGGGGTTTCTTATGTTTAACTCTTGGTATTTAGCCGACGGAATTGTGTTATTATAGTTTTGGCCCGTGGTATTGATCCATGATTTGAGGAAGAGCTTGCCTATATAAAGCAAAGGAGATCATTTGGCTTGAGTATGCTTTTGGGTTGAATATCTTAAGATCTGAAATATTAGGTTATTGTTTCAAAA
>APFE030887204.1:0-32608 GCA_000404065.3 Pinus taeda | reverse complement strand
ATTCTCCAACACCAAACCCCCACCCCTTGTCCCCCAATTTGATCACGTGGTGCAATAAGAGCCACATCACCATCCAATTTTGCAGGTAGAAAAAGAGGAGGTAATAGAGAAGGTAGAATAAATGGATGGAGATTATGACAATGAAGAAGATCCTCTTGGATTTCCCATTCAAGATACTAATGTCAGTGTGCCTATGAAGAACATCCCTCCATCTTTCCTTCCAAACTTTCCATGGTATCAGGTCAAAGGATCCAAAAGCCTTTCTCTTTGAATTTTAAATTGTTTGTAGATCTTATGGTTACTTTAAACACTCAAAAATTGAGATTATTTCTGGAAACATTGAAGGATATGACTTGTAAATGGTTCATGAGTTTAGGGTATAATTCAATAAGATGATGGAATGATATGCAAAAGATATTTCTAGAAAGATATAAATATCATGATCTCAAATAATAAATATTTAGAATGAATCAAAAAGAATATGAGAGCCATGAGGATCTAATATAGAGGTTCATATATAATGTTAAGAGAGAAAAACTACTTCATTTAGGATCTGATACATTAAAATTCCTCTTACTTAGAACAATTAGGAGGGAGTGGATTGATCTCCTTGATATCATGAGTAGAGGTGATGTATACCAATCATCATTTGAAGAAATCTGTGAAACATGCAAATAGATATCAAGAGGAAGGGCAAGAGTAAGTAAATCAACATCTAGATCAGTAAGTCAAGCTAAACTTGGAAATGTGTTTGATGACTTTAAAACAAAAATTCTTTGCAATCTACGCAAACAAGTAGAAATGCTAAAAATGAAAGTTGAGCAAAAAGAAGATGATGATATTTGTGTTGTCCATGCAAAATCACATGCAATTAAATATTTCCCTACCAAGAGGACAATGGAGCAAGTCAATTACCAAAGAAGTTATGTTATGTATCTCTAGGAGGACCATGGAAGCCTAGTCAACCTAGTATGATGCAAGAACCTAATTCTAAATTTTAAGGTTATGCACATTCATCTCAAAGTAATTGGAACACACCCTTTCCTTGGAAACCTTAGCCATATCAACCCCAAAACCAATCTTGGAAACAAGGTTGGCAAGGACCTTATGGGAGAAATCCATAATATCCTGAATATTTTCCTCAATATCCTCCATACCTAACTCCATGCTATCCCTACCATCCACCTGTTATGTAACCAGCTCACAAAAAGATAGAAAATATATATAAATGCCTTCAAAATAAGCATCTTCTAGGGGGAAACCTCCTTTATATTACACAAATGAACAATTCTTGGATGATACAAATGACAAGACCTCATTTCTATCTATAGGAGTCTAAGGGGTCATAATATAATCAGAGCCGACATAACAATAATAATGTAAGGGCACAATAATAACAATAGTGGGCTTCTATAGGGCACAATAATAACAATATGGGGACTACATGGGAACAAATATATAATAAGGGGGTTTTACTAACAATAAGGGGTTACACTAGTAGTATAGGGACCTAACATGCCCCTCTCCTTCAAAAAGTGTTGTCCTCAACACTTGAGTAGTTCTTGATGCTTTTGTATAAAATTCTTGTCCTCCCATGTGGAATATTTAGTGGGTAAGTTCTTCCATGTGATGAGATATTCTAAAATTGATCGATTTCATGTTGTCAGGTTCTTATTTCTGTGACTGCTCCAAGTTCCAATATGATTTTTCCTTCCTCGTCAAGTTCTGGCAATATTGTTTGAACTGCGATCTTCTGCAACTTTTGAATGAGTGGCCACACTTCTTCATCCTTCTTCTATTCATCCCTTTCTTCGTTTATCTAGTCTGATTAGATAATAGAAATAACACAAAACAATGCTTCCACATCTTAATCCTTTCTTAAGAGTGCATATGCAACAACATTTTGCTTCCCTTTTTTGTAGATGACTTCAAAGTCATAACCTAACATATTTGTGACCCGTTTTTTCTGTTCTTCTAAAGATAATATTTGTTCTAAAAATTATTCAAGACTACCATGATCCATTTTTACCTTGAAGTGTCTTCCCATTAGGTAAGGTAGCCATTTCTTAAGTGCATGTAGTATTGCCAACATTTCCTTCTCATAAATAGCTTTCTTGAGGGACATTTGTTTGTATGGATGTAACCATAAAAATACCCAATTTCCTACATCAAAACTTCTTTCATTGTGATGTTGATATGCTTGTTGTTTCATTCGATTATGCACCAAAGTGGCGTTATCCTCTAAAAGTTGGAGAACTTGTTGTTGATGCTCGATGTGATCTTTCACTGCTTGAATCTTTTTCTTCTTGATATGTCATTCTATCTTGAGAGTTTGATGACTAGTAATTTCTTCCAATGCATTACAAGATATGGCCAAATTCATTTCTTGATGCTCGATGTGATCTTTCACTTCTTGATATGTCCTATCTTGATAGTTTGAGGAGTGGTAATTTTGGCCAATGCATTACAAGATATGGTTGCCTTCATTTCTTCTTTCTTGATGTGATCTTTCACTTCTAACCCTTTTCTTCTTGATATGGCCTTCTATCTTAAGAGTTTGAGGAGTGGTAATTATTTCCAATGCTTTACAAGATATGGTCGGATTCATTTTTTCTTTCTCTGGGATTGGTTACTAGTGTATATCCTCTTATTTTGACGTTTCTTTTTCCTTTTCTTCCTCCTCCCCACAATCAATATAAAATAATTTCTTCTCAACACACTTATGACCTTTAATGTATTTGTTATCACAATTGTAACAAAGCCCTTTTGCTCTTTTTTCTTCCAACTGTTGTGGTGTCAACCTTATATTTTGTGGAAGGCTAGGCGAAACAACACTTCCATCTTTATAGTTGTGAGGGGTAGACTTCCTTGTTTCCATACTTTTACTTCCCACTTTTCTTTCCAACCTGAGTGCCTTCTCCAATGAATCAGGTTCCCAAAGACGAACCTCATGTTGAATGTTATCCTTTAAAGTCTCCATGGAGACATGAATCCTCTACTTCTCTGGAATATCATTTTCCCTTATATTCAATTTTTGAAAGTCCTCAATAGGCTCTTCCATTGAACACTTTTGTTTGAGATTTATCAATTGGCTAAAGAAGTTGTTTCTCTTTGTATCTTGATTATGTGTTATCATTTCCTCCGTGAAAATTGACCACGTAACAAGAGGTTTACGAGAACAAAGCCCTTTATACCGTAAAAATTGATCCAATTCTAAATATGAAGATGCGATATGTACCTTTTGTAACTGTTGCACCTCATGTAGATCAAAATATTGTTCCACCTGTACTATCAAAATTACCATATTCTTTCCATCAAACTTCCTCATATCGCGTTTTCTTGATTTTAGGAGCTTGATCTTGAAACGATTGTAACTTTGTAATTTCATATCTCCAAGTTTTGAAATTGCATCCTGTAGTAGCCCTCTAAGTCCTCTTTCTAACCCCACAAGGAAGAGTTATGTCAAATCTCCCACAATGACTTGATTATAGACTAGTTCAGTAGAGAAAACTTGTACGAAGTTCCATGTGTCACTGTTTCAATCTTAGGACCTAAAACCGATACAAAGCAAACTATTGTCCGTCCTATTTTTGCAAATTCTTATGAAATTTCAATTTGATTCTCAAAGAGGAAGTTATGACGATTTTCCCAAGGTCACATGTTTAGGATGTAATTCGGGAGCCTATAGAAACCCTAAATGTCGTGGACTATATCTCCAAAAATATAGCGAACCAAGATCTAAAATCTGGGCCTGGGATTCACCAATATTGCGGCTCAAACAGGTTTTAATTTCAAAGTTTGAATCTGCACAGAACAACAATTATAGCAACAATTCCATGATGACCTGTTTGAGATGGAATTCTGGGATTTTCTAAAACCCTAACTTCCTCAAATAATATCTCCAAAAATATAGCGAGAGAAGGTCTGAAATTTCGACTCAAGTTAAAGAACGATTAGAGTCAAATGGGTTTTTATTTTAGCTTCTGAAATGTTGTAGCGAAAAAATTATAGCGAAAATTCCATGATGACCTGTTTGGAGCGGAAAAACCCTAGAATCCAAAGTTCTGATACCAAATGTTATGAAACCAGCTCAGAAAAAGATAGAAAAGATAGATAAACACCTTCAATATAAGCCTCTTCAAGGGGGAAACCTCTTTTACATTGCACAAATGAATAGTTCTTGGATGATAGAAATGAAAATACCTCCTTTTTATCTATAGGAGTCTAGCGGGTCATAATATAATCAAAGTTGACATAACAATAATAATGTAAGGGCATAATAATAACAATATGGGACTACATGGGCACAAAAATATAATAAGGGGTTTGTACTAATAACAATAAGGGGTTACACAAGTAGTATAAGGTCCTTGGCACCAAGGTTGGCAAGGACCTTGGCACCAAGGTTGGAGAAATCCACAATATCAATATTTTCCTCAATATCCTCCATACCTAACTCCGTGATATCCTTACGTTCCACCTCCACCATAACCACAACCCCAACAACATCCATCTCAAATATCCACTCCCACTCAACTACCTGTACCACCATTTCCAAACCCACACAAGGAAGTAGCTCAGCCCACTTACAATGTTGAGGTACAACACTTCCCAACATCTCCTCTTGATCTTAATGGCATTCATCTTAGCTCAGGAAGAGTATTGCAAAAAAGAGATTATCTTAATTTCATTGAAGGACAACATGCAGAAAAGGAAGATCCAAATGAGAAGACCAAAGAATCATGGGTTGCACTTGATGAAGAGCAAGCATTAAAATCAGAGGTTGAGAAAGTTCCCTCGTGTTTACCATCAGATCCTCCATGTGTTCAAGAGAATAATTTTCAAAAAGAGGAAAATTTTAATGTCATGGTAGAAGAAGACATGAAGATTTATCTAGATGAGCAAGTGAACCAAGGGCATCAAAGGTATATTGAGGTTTTCTTCCAAAAAATAAACAAGATGGAGCATCACTCTCTTCTTCGATTGCGCTTGATACTGTCAAAGTCAAAGAATTTGGTCTCTAAAATTCAGGTACATGTCAAAGAATATATTTCAAGTGTA
The DNA here is from genome assembly GCA_000404065.3 of Pinus taeda. NCBI lineage: Eukaryota > Viridiplantae > Streptophyta > Pinopsida > Pinales > Pinaceae > Pinus > Pinus taeda. The sequence goes on along the minus strand of APFE030887204.1, from coordinate 27,547 downwards.
CACATCAGTTTATCTATCATGTTGATGTGCACATGGATCCATTGGAATTACTCCTATACTTGAAAGAGATTTTGTTTTTTTTAAGTAGAGTAGGATAGAAAAAATAAAAAATAAGAGGAAAAAATAAAATCTCAGGTGAAAACCTCATTTGAAGCGCCTGAGATTGGCTCATTGGTTGAAAACCTCCTTTGGGGCACCTAGGTAGACCCACTATTTGAAAACCTCATTGAGGGAGATAGTATGCCTAAAAGAAAAAAATGAAAAAAATGAAAAGAAAAAAAGAAGTATTCACTCCATGTATCTCACTCTCATGAATGCAGGTGCTCTCCAACCTTTGCAAGCAACAAAAACACTTTAGCACCAAAAGGAAAAAATTTGATCAAAAATCCAGTCAAAGGAAGTCAAACTTGGGATTTCTCCACCTTTGCATAGATGCTCCAATAAGACGAAGGCCATGCCAATCCATCACCCTCATCTATTTCCACCATCCACCCATCATTCCCAAGCTTTTCCCATTCATTTTCCTCGTTTTCCTAAAATGCTACACCAAGGCTCTGTTTTGCTACAGGAGACCAAAATGCACAGAGCATAAAATTATTTTTATCATATCTTAAAATCTGTGCATTATTTTGCCATTTTTTTTCATGGGGAGATGCATACGGATGATTCTAACATGATCAAGCAATTTTAGAAAATTCTAGTGCACATTTTTCGAGAAATCAGCCTCCATCACCTACAACCATTTTTAATTTTTCTTGATATTTGTGCATCCATTCACTAATATTTTTTATGGGGAGGTGCATAAGGATGATGGAAACATGATCAAAAAATGTCATGCCAATCCAGTATACCATTTGGGAGATATGGACAAAACAAGTCTGCTACAGAAAGTTGTCATGAAATGCTACATGAAGGACTAGAATTGCTACAGGAGGCATATCTCATTCAATGAAGAGGTCGAAAGGTAATTTATTCTTTCGGGAAGGTTGAGAGATGTCCCCCAATACCACTTCCATCACCCATACACACCATCTAGCCAAAAATCATCTTCAAATTCCACTATGTCTTACATGAAAAAAATCAGAAAATTTTTGTCATCAAGTTTTCCACCACCTACACCACTGCTTGATGATTTTAACCCTATCCTTATACCTCCTATGAATTTCCATCAATCCCACATGCACTAATGAGGTCTTGAACACGAATTAAATGAATGCTACAGGAAGAGGATTCCTCCTGTAGCAGCCTGTACAATTCCAACAAAACTCACATCAATTCTTTTTTCACTCACACAACAGAAGATCTAGCCACCTTGAGCATCATGAAGCCATTTTTGAAGTTGAGAAGGGGCACAACCTCCTTAGGAAGCATTCCATCCACTCTACTAATAGCAGATTGGAAATTGGAAAGAAACTTGCACACAACAACCTTATCAATCAAAGAATCATCAAGCTATGAAGACATGTGTAGAAGAAAACAAAGGAAATTACCACCTCTAAAGAATGATGGATCTATTAGCAACTCAGCAGTAGTATACATGCCTCTCTAGCAACCATCAAGTAGGTACAGGTATGCAATATTCTTCACCTCTTCTCTTGAGTGTATTATAGCTAGAAATTTTTTGTCAATGCATGAGAGATGAGGTTTTATAAGCTAAGGATGGGTCAGTGATCTCGACCACACTCAACCAATTAAGTGCAGCTAACTCCCTTACTCATGCAATGTGTAAAAACCAAATTAAGAAGGGTGATAATTACGAGAAGTGGGGAAATGATTAAAAGAGGAAATTTGTTCAGAAGCCAAGTCATTGAAGCACTCTGAGCCATTACCACAAAAGGAAACAAAATTACGAGGCTCAAATTCACTTGCACACTTACACATTATCAAGAAATAGCTGAAGAAACCCATCAAGATACAAAAGGATGAGTTATATGCTATCAGATACTGCCTAGGGTGCCACCAAGCTACTTCGAATAGTGTTTGTAGGTGCTATAGGAGGATCTCAACTGCTACACGAGGATCTGCACTGCTACAGGATGCCCAAAAGGAAGCTACAAGAGAGAATTGAAGGGATAAATGGAGCCAAAACTACCCAAATTTGTCCTCAAAACCTCATCCACATGATAGAGTTATCTGAAAGGAGTAAGTGACTTTATCCCTCTTTAATTTCCATATATTTGCATGGAGAATTCTACCTGAATTAAGCACCCTCTAGCAAACAATTGTGCGGTAGTTCTCTTTGGAAATTGTTATATGTGAAGGAAAGATAGGGACAAAATAAAGTTTGTTCTGATAAAAATTATTAGCATCCTTCTCCCTCTCAGATAAAAAGAAAAATTTGACATTGTCTCTACAACTGAGACTTCCCTAAATAAAATATTAAAACCCCAAGAAGGAGCAGTAGGAGAAATAGGGGAGGTTTCAGCCAAAGGGAAATAACTTTTGACATCCATGAGAAGGCCAATGACTAGTGAAGCTCGAGCTGAGTAGCTCAAAGCACAAACTGCCACGCTATAGGAGAAAACATGGCTGCTATAGGAAAAATAGGGCTGCTACAAGAGACAGAGTAGGTGCTACAAGAGATAGTCTTCTTGCTACAGGATTGTCCCAAGAGGAAAAAATGGGCCCTATATTGAGAATTATTGGTCACAAAACCCTATAAATTTGAAGGAGTCTTCAAAGAAGGGGTAAGTACTTGATCTATCACCTCTTGCAAATAAAAATTCTGTGAATTTTTGCAAAATTACTCCACTAAACATCTTGTAGCATAACCATAAAAAAAAAATAAAAAAAAAAATAAAAATTGAATTGTAAAGTTTTCTTGTGAAGATGAGCATTATGATGGGAGGATAAACTTGTTTTAAAATTGGCATACCATTTTTCACCTCACTCATCAACAGGAAGCACTCCTCCTCTTGCCATAAGTTAAAATCCTAAGTGCTCTGAAATTGACAATTGGTAGCAAGGTTCCCTTACACAAACCTTAAGAACACATGGACAAATTTTGTTGACATGGATAGAGAATATTCTTTTGACTTGAAGAGATAGTCATGGATGGATCTGTAGAAGAATAAGAGTGTGGTAAAGAAAAATAAAAGGTTGAACATAAGAAAAAGTGCCTGAAAAATCATAACAAAGGATAAAAGGAGAATAAGAAGCAAACTGAAGAGATAACCTCCCTCTAATCCAAAAGAAAGGAGCCTCAAGCTTCTCAGAAGAAGTCAATCACTAGGGAATCCATGACCAAACAACTAAAATAAGAATATGTCATTCTACAAGAAGGCAGAAAGCTGTTATAGGAAGAAATAAAGTTGCGATAGGAAAGTGTCGAACGGCTATAGGACAGATCAGGAAGGCCACCACGGTCATGAATGAGGTACAATTAGGTCACTAAGTTGCTCAGAGGATGAGCAACACTTTCAACAGGGGGTATGAGGGGCCTCCAAAGTAGACATAAATTAAGGCCCATCTAACCATCCTTCAACACTTTAAACCTCTCTTTTTGCATTAGATGACATATTTTTAACTTTAATATGTTCATTAGGAAGGTTTATGGATAATCGCATATTTGTGCCTAATATTATTTATTTTTGAAGAATATTGTGAGAATATTGGACAGATTATGAAGATTTGGAGGAGGAGATAATCTAGTGATCACGTGATCTTGTCCTAAGTGGAAAAAATGCTCAAATTTTGAATTGCTCAGAATTGGTTGAAACCAGAACAACCAGATAGATCTCATCTTCCTGATTCTGGTGTGCAAACTGTTCGAAAAAATGACATCGTATGGAGGAGTTATCACATTTTAAAAATGCCTAGTAAACTGCAATTTTTTAATTTTGGAAAATTTTTAAAAAAGAATATTCTAAGGAATATTCCTTGGAATATTTTGTTTGGTTGACCAATCAATGAGCACCACGTGACCTGCCCAGAGGCCGCCACGTGGCCCAAAGACTGCAAATTTTTCATTGGAAAAATTTTATGGAGCTCGCAGGATTCAATCGCGGGTCTCCGCACCACTAGACCACAGGCCCAACCAGCCTGCCTACACGTTGGTTCTTACCACTCTATGGTCACATTGCATATTCGAATTTTAAATATGGTGCACTAGCCCCCTTATAATAGAACCCTGGCAGGGAACCAAAGGTTTAGAATTGGCGGATAAACATTAACCCCGATGGTTAAGGGTCAGCTCTCGTGGTCACATGCACCATTATCGCTGGCAATTATAGTCAGCTGGTGATCAATTTGGTGGAGACCGCCACTTTAGGCGCAGTTTCCAAAATTAGCGGGGTTAACTGCAGTTAACCCTCATTTAGTGGAGTTTTTTGAGGTCAAACTAGACAAAAACTTCTGCAGGTCATAAATTTGGAGAGGGAGATCCTTTGGGAGCGAATTTTTATTTTTATTTTGGGTATTCTGAGCATCCCAGAGCCAATGGTACAGGTTTCAAAGCCATCAGAGCTCATCTTCAGGTGTTTTTCAGCAAAGAAGCTTGGAGAGCCATCAAGGCCTAGGGAGTGTTGGAGCTGTATTAGGCTATGGTTAACCATTGGAGGTGAAACAAAAGTCATTCTTAATGGTAATCTGTGTTCTGAACTCATTTTCACAGCTTATTTTGCCTATTTAGGCTTTCTTATCACTGTATAATCAATTTGAGCATCTAATAAGAGCAAGGACATGCCCGTTTGGAGGCCTTGGACCCAGTGGATGTAGCCCAGGAAGGGTGAACTGCCTTATCAGCTGCTGTGCTATATTATGTGATTTTATCTTGCTGTGTTTTTCAGATTTGATATGCTAAATAGTAAAATGAAATAACACTTCTTCACACATAAGTCTCAGAAATTTACGAAAAACACTTTGTTTCAATTGCAAGACATGAATGACAGTTTGCACATATAATTTAATGGAAATGAATACCTTGAATAGAAAATACAAGTAGTTTCATTTTCAGATCAGTTGGTATCAGAGCTCAGTTTTGAGTATTAGTTTTATGCAAAGATATTTTTGATTGTTTTGCAAGTTTTAATGCATAGCAGGCTTAAGCTTCAAAGAGGGAAAGGACAATTGGTTAGAGCACAAGATAATCCTCAACCAAGGAGGGTGATGGTGACATTATCTCCACCTTCTGATTCACCCTCAATAGCCTTAAAAGAAGCTTCAAGTATGTCTGAAAGCGGAGGAGAAGTTCTTGAAGACATGGATCCAAGAGAAGAAGAACAAGTATTCAGAAAAGCTTTTTTGGAAATGACTTAGATGGTAAGAATATTATACTAGGAAAGGAATGATAGGTTGCTTGGAGAAGGGTCTAAACATCATAAAGAAGGAGAGGGCTCTTCAGGAGGAAAGAAAGGTGATGATAATTCAAAGAAAGGACATGGAGGAAATGGTGATCCACCATCTCCATCATCATCCTCTTCCTCTACATCGTCATCCTCTACCTCAATAAATCAACCTCATAAGCCTAAATATTTTGGAAAATTTCCATTTCTAAAGCTCGATGTTAAATTTGAATTATCCATGTTTAATGGTGAAGTCAATGCAGAGAAACTTGACAACTAGATAAGACCGTTGGAAGTTTATTTAAGGATTCATAACTTACATGATGACGACACCAAGATTCAGTTAGCCTCTTTAATAATGGAAGGAGCAGCATTAGTATGGTGGGAAGCCAAGACCAAGGATGAAATTCGAAAACATGGTAAGCTTACTTTATCATGGCTGAATTTATTTCCACAATTAAGAAGCAATTTTATCCTCTTGCTCATTTACAAAAGGCTATAATGAATTGGCAAAGTTTTAGACAACTTAAAGGACAAAGTGTTCAAGAATACACTCAAGAGTTTAGGAGAAGAGCACTCTTATTAGGGGTAGACTTACAAAGTCAAGACACTTTGCTGAAATATATAGGTGGTTTGCACAGCTACCTTAAACACACTATCCTTATGTTCAATCCTACTAGTCTAGATGAAGTTTGTGTACAAGCTACACATTTAGAGACTGGAGGGAAAAACACTTTTGATGGAAATGAGGGTAGCGATTTTAAAGGAAAAGGAAGAAAAAGGATTGTAAACTCTAGAAAGGAAAAAGGGAAATTCTTTTACAAGAACTATTCAAAAACAAGCCACAATGAAGACCATTGTTGGACGCTTCATCCGGAGCTGAAACCAGAGAAATATAAAACCAAAGACAAACCCAAAGAAAAGGAAAAAATTGTAGCAACTATTGAACGGGACTTAGGGTCTGAATCAGGTGATGAGACAAAAAGTATCACCATGGTATTAAAGAACATAAAGGGAAAAGAGGTTGTACAAGAAACAAATCCCAATTCTAGCACATTAAACTATCACAAAGAAACTCAAAATGAAAAGAGGAGGATAGAGATATTTCATGTAAGGATAATCTCAAACCACACAAAGATAGACACACTTTTTGATAGTGGTTCTCAAGCTAATCTCATTTCAGAAGACTTGGTCAAACAGCTGAAACTTGAGACAATTCCAAATCCAAAGCCTTATCCACTTGGGTGGATATGCAAGGATGCAAACTTACAAGTCTCAAAGAAGTGCATCTTGAGCTTCGCCATAACAACTCATTATGTTGATTGGGTTGAACTGGATGTAGTACCGCTTGACATTACAGGTGTTGTGTTGGGTAGTTCATATTTATTTGACAGAAAGGAAATCTTCCATCGCCATGAGAATAAGTATCACTTGCTCAAGGATGGAAAAGAGTACATTGTGAGAGCACATAAGAAGAAGCTAGAATCTTCTTTAGTCCATGCAGGGAAATTGAAAAGGCTAGTTAATGTAAGTCAAAATCTGACTTTGTTGATGGTTAAACAACAAGATTTTGTACAATTTCCTTTTCATATTATTGCTGATATAAATGATGATATGTTTTAGTCTGACAACAGTTCTTCTTTGAAAGAAGATGACAAAATGTTGCACAAGTTACCTTTGGTGTCGATCGGTGCAGAGAATGAAGTGTCGGTGCAAAGCGGTGCAAGATTCCATGAGAAGGAAAATCATGCAAGTAAAGAGGGCACATAGTTCAGCATGGGTCAATGTTGTCTTCAGAATGGTAAATTGGTATGGCAAGAAAAGTTGGTCGGGATTCGGCACAACTACAGGGCTCATTCAGCAAAAATTTTCCATGTGAACAGTTGGCAAGGTGAACTTTATTTTAAGTATTCTTTGAAGTTTGACCATTGTAGAAACAATATGCTTTCTGCAAAATCTAGTTGTTGTTCTGCAAATTTCAAGAATTTGCATCATGACTCAGTCAATTTTAGCAACAGTCGGTCAGTGAATTCAAGGGAAAATTTATCTTTTTATGAGAAGCTCAATTTGATGAAGTCGGGAAGATTTCAATTATTCAAAGTTGGAAGAGTGGAGAATCAGTCTCCTCATCTTCAATTTCAGTAATCAGAGAGCTTTTGGGGTCCAAAAGCTTCCCATTTGAGAGGTGTGATTAGGTGATCATGTCCTAAATGGAAAAAATGCTTAAATTTTGAATTTCTCAGAATTGGCCGAAACCAGAACAACCGAATAGATCTCGTCTTCCTAATTCAGGTGTCATGAATGGTTCAAACAACTGACATAGTATGGATGAGTTATAGCATTTTAAAAATGCCCAATAAACTGCAATTTTTGAATTTTGGAAAAAATTTAAAAAGAATATTTCGAGGAATATTCTCCAAAATATTCCCTCAAATATTCCCTGGAATATTCACCATAATATTCCCTAGAATATGCTGTTTGGTTGACCCATCAATGAGCGCCACATGGCCTGCCCAAAGGCCGCCACTTGGCCCCAAGACTGCAGATTTTTCATTGGCAAAATTTTATGGAGCTCGCAGGATTTGATTGCAGGTCTCTGTGCCACTAACCCACAAGCCCAACTGACCCGCCTACACATTGATTCTTACCACTCTATGGTCACTTTGCCTATTTGAATTTTCAATATGGTGTGAGTGGCGGTAAAGGGGGCCAGCCCCTTATAATAGAACCCTGGTGCGGAACCAAAGGCTTAGAATCGGCGGACAAACATTAACCCCAACGTTTAAGGGTCAGTTCCCGTGGTCACATGCACCATTACTGCCAGCAGTTACGATCAGCTGGTGGTCAGTTTGGTGGAGTCTGCCATTTTAGGCGCAGTTACCAAAATTAGCGGGGTTAACTGCAGTTAACCCACATTTAGTGGTGTTTTTTAAGGTCAAACTAGACAAAAACTTCTAGAGGTCATAACTTTGGAGAGGGAGATCCTTTTGGAGTGAATTGTTTTTTATTTTGGGTATTCTAAGAATTCCAGAGCCAATGGTATAGTTTTCAGACCCATCAGAGCTCATCTTTAGGTGTTTTTTCAAAAAAGAAGCTTGGAGAGCCATAAGGGCCTAGGGAGTGTTAGCGCTGTATTGGGCTATGGTTAACCATTAGAGGTGAAACAAAAGTTATTCTTGATTGTTTTATGTGTTCTGAACTCATTTTCACAACTTATTTTGCTTGTTTATGCTTTCTTATCATTATATAACCAATTTGAGCATCTAATAAGAGCAAGGACATGCCCATCTGGGGGCCTTGGACCCAGCAGATGTAGCCCAGGAGGGGTGAACTGCCTTATCAACTGTTGTGTTATATTATGTGATTTTATCTTGCTGTGTTTTTCAGATTTGATATGCTAAACAGTAAAATGAAATAACACTCCTTCACACATAAGACTCAGAAATTTACCAAAAACACTTTGTTTCAATTACAAGACATGAATGATAGTTTGCACATATAATTTAATGTAAATGAATACCTTGAACAGCAAATACAAGTATTAGATCATCTAGGGACTTACTCCCTACTACAGGAGGATAAAGATTGGATAATAAATCAACAAGATATTATTAAATTATTCCACAAATTTTGGAGCTCCAATGATTAATAAAATCTCGGAATGTGTTCCCTGTCATATAATGCAGATTCTTAGTGTTGGGAACTAGATCCACTATTTGAGGGATTTTGGAGGGGAAATCTTCCTCCTTTCAAAGATAATGCTCCCTCATCATTTTGTATAAGTACCAATTTGGCTTTTCCTCTATGGGATGTTTCTTTTAGTATTTTAGTCAATTGAAGTGAGTTCCTTTGTAGGTTATTTACAGATTCACAAGAATAGTTTCATCCTTGGAACAGCTTCAGAAGGTCATAGACATCATGGAGCTACTTGGATTAGTTTACTTATTCACAAATCTAAAATTTCTGGAAGTCCCTTGTAGCAAATAGTAGTAATGCTATTTTTTAGAACATGCTAATGAGCTTCATTTGAGTTTATTCCAATTGAATTAGATCATAAAAACATTCAAGTTAATAAAAAAAACACCCCATTTCATTTTCACTTGATTAGGTTATGAATTTGATAGGTTAACTAACTCACTAATTCTCGAATTTCCAATTTTTAGACTAGTAATTTTCTGTTGTTTTTTAGCATGTGTGAACAAGGGTATTTTGGAGAAATTCCACTTGGAATGGAGACCTAATAAATCCTACTCATTAACCAAAAAATTCTGATCCCATTTTCATTTGATCTCCTTCGTCATTCGGTGAGTTATTTCTTCCTGTAGTAAACATGCAACTTCCTATAGCAAGCATGTAACTTCTTATAGCAAACCTGTAACTTCCTGTAGAAAATCTGTAACACTACTTTCCTTCATTAGTTTTTATCCCCATTGCAACTATGACTTAGTATAGATGAATAATGACCCCCGTCTGTGATTTTATGATCAGGGGAAGCTCCTAAGCCACTCAAACCCTTCCTTTTATTGACTACAAAAATAGAGTAGATTTAGTTTCTTTACCATAAGTATGATGCAACTAGGTTACTGATTTACAAGAAAGTGTGAACTAGGTAGATGGTACATGAAATTCTCATTAGCAGTTTGATGAATTATGAAAGATACAATAACTTTCTTTTTGCAAGTATATTAACCTTTGTCCTTTCATAAATTGATTAGTTACCATTTACAATTTGAGCAAGTAGCATTTCCATTTCTTGCAAATAGAGTAACAATTCCATTTTTGCAATTAGCTTAATCTTTGATTTCATGACATTCACTCCATTACATATGATTAACAAAAGAAGGACACGTTGTATGTTGCATATATAGTATTGATACCTCTTAAGTCTGTACGAACCCTAGGTTGAAAATTAAAGTTGGTAACCTTGGGAGTTGTAGCAATCTTGTTGCAATACTGAGGCTCATCAACAGGATTTGGGGTGTTGGTCAGTTTCCTAAAGAAAGAGACAAGAATATACTTCTACTCTTTACAGTGGAAACCCATAAACATCGAAAAAACAATAATAAATAGAGGAAGAGAATCAAAGGCACATAACACAATAAATATCTGGGGAAAGCCACAACTCAAAACCCCACTATCTTTTTTGTATTAATCAAAAAAATCAAGTTGAAATTACAATGCTTTCTCTCTCTAGAACAATCCCAACACTTAGAAAATTAAATCTCCAACTCATAAGAAATATCAAGGCCAAAACTTAGCCTCTTTACAAGCTCTCCAAGTCTCTATTCCAATGTGTAATTCCTATGAAGGATAGCTTGTATTTAAAGGGAAATAAAGCCTCTAAAAATAGTGCAATCCCTGAAGGATCATTTCCTGAATGCATGCACTATTAGTGCAACTCAGAAAAATATAAAACAAATAGTACATTGTCCCTGCACTCTAGTCTCAACTGGGTCTTTCTCAGAATCGGCATACATGAGTTTCTGATGAGTAATATTTAGTTAACTAGAGTAGCACTAGTGGATTTCATTAGTGTCACCATGACTGTTAACTCACTATTAGTTCTCTCAATAAACTTGAGAACTAATTTAACTAAACTGACTCATAAAACTGAGTCTTCTATTTTAAAACTCACAATTAACTCACACTGAACTCCTACAAAGTAGGGAGAACATATACATGACTTCCAAAACACTTCCAACTTGAATTTCCTAAGTTAAGTAAGTTTATAAACTTAATTTAACTATTTTAAGATGCTATGAGAATGGAAATCGAATTTAATTCGCAGTTTAATTCAAGGACAAATTAAAATGGAATTTCTTGTTGCCATTTCTCAACATTTCTTAGGTTAGGCACATGGGGGGGTACCAAAATGAATTGATACATGCAACACTTTATAGACATAGCAGAGGTATCCCCTTGAACTCAAATTAACACTCGTTCAAGTTTCCTTTGAATTAATCACACTTAATTTGTCCCCAGACATGTGGTGCAATCCCCTTCGCAAACATTTTTTATTTTCTTTCATTGCCTCTGAGAAGATTTCCATGTAGAGAATCGACACCATGAATGTCTCGTACAAGAAGTAGGGAAAAACTGTAATCTCATGGAAATCGCATTGACCCTAGGAATCGAATGCAGGACTTATGTTAGGGTTTTATTTGTTGATTTTCTTGTTTTTATAGAGTTCGATGTCAGGGTTTTATTTTTTTATTTTCTTGTTTTTACAAATTTTGATGTTGGGGTTTTATTTGTTGATTTTCTTGTTTTTGCAGAGCTCGATGTGCAAAGGAAAGGTGAATGAGGTCGAAGTCGATTTCAGAGGGTAAGCCCTGTCATTTGAGGTTACCACCAGTGATGATTCCCAAGAGACAAATTCATTACAAGTGTGAAATTCAAGGGTTCCAAGATGGGTTAGTTGTTTATGGGCAAAAATTGTGGGAAAAAATGGCATTTAAATGTTGATTTCAGGGGGAAAGCCCTATCATTTGAGGTTACCACCGGTGAAGGTGGGGGCATAATTGGAATGTCAATGTTGATTTTAGGAGGCAAGCCCTGTCGTTCAAGGTCACCAACAATGATGGTAAGATTGTTACTTCTTACATCGTTGCTCCCTCTGACTGGTAGTTCGACCATACCTACAAGGGGAAACTGTTCGATTAAAATGCACTTGCAAGCTTTATTTTTGGGTGTTGTGGGTTTCAAATCTTGAATCTCTTGATTCATTGGTTCTAACAGAGTCAACCAACTATAGAAAATTGGTTGTCGATGGGTAGAAATTGGGGGAAGAACTGGCACATCAATCCACAAAAATAGGAACACGATGGGTAAGTATGATTACTCAATTTTTTTTTTTCAGTATAGTAATAGCTACAAGGACAAGCCTATAGTGAAGTTTTTATAGTTATATCTTTAGAATAAGTTTTATATAATATTTAATTTGTTTGTAATGGTACAGTGAGTGTGCCTTTAGAATGGGTGTTTACATAAACTCCAAGTCCAGTAATAAATAGATTACTGTTATTACACACATAGAATGGGCTCAAGAACTTTATTCTCAATTACCATCTAGGTTGCAAGAGGTTCAAGCATAGTATACTCGGAGGAGGACGACACTTCCAAATTTCCAGGCTGAGTTCAGGAACATTAAATCAGTGCCTAACATACCCAGATATTTTTTTTAGGGTAATTTGATGGGGACCATCAACCTACCAAGGACAAGACCTAATTTTTCTGGGACATCAATGTAAGCAGAACCACATGTGCATTCAAGCCAAGTTGTAGTAGTCACCAAAAATAATTGGTCAAAAATAGTCCTAGGGAAGTTTCTTTGTTTTTCTTTGTTAGTTTAGCTTTTTCCATTGGGATTGACCGAGTTCCCTGAAAGGAGAAAGAGGAAAATGGATATGAAAGTAATCCAGAGTAGAGAATAAAGGTCGCAGACACAACAACACAAATATGTAAACTCTATAGAGTATTCTCCTGTCATAAATTTGTTGGCAATAACTTGCTTACCTTGTTTTATTATTTCCATGGCATGTTTTGTGCAAAGTTTAAATCAACTGATATGCCCCTATTTTTGGGCGCCCTTGAAGCTCTTTGTTAGTAGATTAGGTTCCTTTGTTGTAATTTTCATTAGCAGAATCTAAATATTCTTCCAATTTACTATGTTGATTTCTATGGAAAAATTTATGTATATAATGGATTTACCCTGTTTTATGGGCATTTAAGCAATTTTTCCCTCAATAATACTCTCAGCCTTGGCAGGTGCCAAGAGGAAATAATTTTCACAGAGTTGGTGATTAAATTAACCTAAAAAATGAAGCTCGGTGCTATCGATATTGAAACTTAGGACTTGTAGGAGGCCATTTGAGCTTGAAGAATATACCCAACCATGATTAAATGAAATCTAGAAGAATGCAGACTTTTGCATTTCCATCTCAGGTAAATTCAAAGAATCTAGAGTAAAATCCTTGAAGTCATATTATAATCAATGTTTGTCCAAATATTTTCAAGAGGAATTTTTTCTGATGCATATCCATATACAAATGATTCAACAAATGAAATATTTTCATATCCATACTTGCATTGGTGAAAGCTTGTGCAATCTGATTCAATTATATAAAATAACAAGACTATAAATACAACTTCATACCGTGACTCGTCTATTAAAACATTTCAAAAATTCACGTAAAGAGGTTAAAGGATGTGCTTAGAAGAGTAAATGGATTTGAATGTAATCGCATGTTCAGAGTAACTACTCTCAAGAAAAAGCAAAGTATTAAACTGAACTTTTTCATTAATCATCCTTTAAATCACTAATAAAAAATGAAAGGGTTTAGCTACTTTTCTTTTTCCAAAAATCATTTTTATAGATTAAAAAAAAATTCCTTTATATTATAATTTATAACTACGCATAGCATTTCTTGCAAATAAAAATTAAAAAATGAACATTGCATCATTTAATCAACCAAAGTTTATTCATGTTAACCATTTCTTACCAGTTAACAAATTCATATACATTTTTACCATATTTTGGTTATTGGTGTCTCCTAAGCATATGTAAGAACTCATATATCCTCTTCAATACACACTATATTGGAGCTCTAAAAAATCATGAATTCTAATACACTAATATCGAGAGAAACGCTTACACTTCTTCCCATCTGCTAGTTGAAGCAACAATTATATGGTCCCCTTTTACATAGGCCATTATTAAGCAGCCTGATGTCTCCGTGCTCTCAAGTCTTTGGAGGAATTTGTCTATATTTTGTGCCTTTTTTTCTCAAATCTATATTAATATAAAAACATATCTATCTGAGTAGATTCAGTAACTTTTTAGGGGTTATATTTCTTCCTAACATCCTCTTTATAGTTAGGAAATACAAATCATCTGGATGAAGTCCCTACCTAATATAAGTAGATTCGAATTTTCTTGTGTCAAAAACAATAGAAACACATATATTCATTGAAATGTAATATTGTTTCTATTGCAATGACCTTTGGCAGAACTTGCAATGGACGAAAATCAAGTTGTTTATGTGGTTCGTTCACCAAAAGAAAATTCTCACATGGGAGAATCTTCTGAAAAGGGGATTTGTTGGCCCATCCAAATGCCATCTATGTGGCTTACAAGAGGAGATGATGGAACATTTACTAAACCTCTGCCCCTTCACCTCAACCTTGTGGGATTGGGCGGCCTCAGTCTTCAGGCAAACTGACAGGGATAGACTCAGCATCACCAACACTTTGAAGAATTGGAGGAAAGACTTCTCAGGTAATGAAACCATTAACAAGGCTTAGACTCTGGTTCTAGGCTTTATTATCTGGGATGTCTGGAAAGAATGCAATGGCAGGATTTTCAAGAAAAAAATAGGCTCGACTCAAAACATCATTGTCCAAATTTTACGACAGCTCAAAGATACCGTAGGAGCCCTTATGTAGGAAATTCCTGAGGACCCTCCATCACCCTAGGATGCTAGCATACTGCTACAGTTGGTCTCCTTTCTCTGGTTCCCCAAGGCACTGACAAGGGTGTGAGAAAAACAATTGATGGTAAAGATATCTGGCAACCTCCTCAGCATGGTTTTTTTTAAATCAATATAGACGGGGCTTCTAAGAGCAACCCAAGGATGGTTGGTTTTGGCGGTGTCATAAGAGATGAGCAGGCATGCATAAAGGACATCTTTCACAGTCATCTAGGGGCTGCCACTAAAAACATGGCAGAGCTCATGGCCTTAGAGGAGTGCCTAGAAATCCTGATCGAGTCAAATTTACATAATGCCATCATTGAAGCTGACTCTAAATTGGTCATTAATGCGGCCAAGAAAATGTGTAATGGAATGGCACCTGGAAAAGTGTCAAAACATTGGAGGCTATCACAGGACTTTCCTCATATTCATTCCCACTTGTGAACCTTGAGAATCGTCAGCTCTGTTCATGTGCGAAGAAAAGCCAATATGTTATTTGATCGCCTGGCGAATGAAGGAGTGTTATGTAAGGAAAGCTATATTCGGTACGATTGGGATTCTATGCCCTCTAGTGAACTGCATGATGATTTTCAATGGCAGACTACCAAAGATATGGCACACTTCCAGATCATGAATAATGAGCAGGAGGAAGACTAGAGGAAGTAGGAGAGAGCGGAAGTCCTTGAGCCTGGTTGAAGTGTCATAGTAAATCATAACCATAAAAACTCAAATGAAGAGAAGAGCGAAGAAGTGAAGTAGTGATGCGCAGTAACTGTTGGATCTAGAAGATCAACAGATGAGATTTGTTTGTGATGGGTGGCCAGGATTAAGTCGCATAAGATGTAGCTAAGAAATGAACGGCGAAGATTCAATATAGTATTGACACAGGGTGAAAGACGAGAATCGATCTGGACCGTCAAATCAATGGTGATCAATAGACTAGCAAGAGTAGGAGAGAGTGGAAGTCCTGGAGCCTGGTTCGTAAATCCTAACCGTCAATCCCGCAGTCGATTCTTATGTCATAGTTAACTACGAGGGTCGAGAGCTAGTTAATTTGTATGCTAGATGAAGGGCCACAGACCGTAGGATTTAATGGCCTTTGTCATCCAACGGATATCGCGCCGTAAAGAGATTGAACTTCAACCTCAAGGGCAGACCCGAACATTTATAGATTAAGGTTGTATAATCCTTATAAGCTCTGTAAGGCTGTTAAATTTCGTGTAAGTGGTCTGAGGCAATGTCACTATGGACTTTCAGATCAAATGGGTTTTGATCTATGGCGCTAGATCACCGAGAAGCGTAGTTGATCGGAGGAAGTATTAACCATCAGATTGAAGGTAAGATCGACGGTGGAGATTGAGCGATAAGGCTTGGGCGAGCAGACCTGAGAAGATTATAGACACAGTTTCAATTTATTTGAAGTCCAGATGTTATCGCATATCGCATGCGAGAGTGATGAAATCACATGATGGTGCGATGTGATATTGAGACAGTCGTTGATCTGGCAAATGAGATCAACGGTGAAAAAGGGAAATCGCATATCGCAAGTCGGGAATCCTTTGTGCATATGCTTTTGAATCTTTGTAACTCTGCGACGCGATATATGATTTTGGGTTTTGTTAACCCTGTTGTCTGTTAACCATCAACGAGTCTATCTTTTGTTCATCTTTACACTTGTAAATACGTGTACCATATGTAATCCTTTTATCGGTTAATTGAAGGCTCCACTCTTACTTGACCAAAAAAAAAAAATTAAAAATAAAAAAAATTGAAGTTTCAGTTTGGTAAGGATTATGTCATTCAAAAAAGAAAATGAAGATACAGGACTTCCCCAATTTTATATTCCCCCAATTGGACTTTTGATCTTAGTCTCACTCCTCCCTCTACAATATTTGCATAAAACTTGATATAAATTGACTTGCCATGCTCTATTACCATTTCCAAATCCTCTCCATTGTCCACATATAGGTCCCCATATTCTTTGTTCCTACCACCCAAAGAAACCACCAGACTAAATGGGATTCTTCTAGATGCCCTAGTTTTCATACCCATTTCTTGCATCAACAAAATAGTCCCCTCATATACATGGACATTGATGGTATCTAGCGGAGTGAGAAGACTAACATAGGCACCACTCTCAATTGTTATTGAGTCTGATACATTGTACAAATTGCACCAATTTCCCTTTAGAAAATAAGCATCCATAGTCCTTGCTCCTTGCTATAAAACTGAGGAGACTAAGACCCCTTTACCAAATATAAATTGGGTGTTGATTCACAGTGTATTGGGATCCTCATGGAATGTAAAGAATAGAGGCCTTGCAATCGGAGATTGTTTAGTGTGAGCTTCATGGGCCCCTAATCCAAGAAATGTGGAATGAGTTAGTGTGAATGGCCTCTTCTTTAGTACTGATTTCAGTGTTGTGCTTTTCATAATAGCCTCTTATAACCCATGTAGATTATGAACATTGTACTCCAACATATCATTATAATGAATTGCAGTTATAGCCATGGTTTTGCTGCCCAATGGTCGTTATATCTAGAAGCATTGATTGTGTAAGGGGGATCATCCCATCTGGTGGTGTTCACATTGCTACAAACTAAGCAACAATCCGCTTGTGCATATTTATGAAAGCAATCCCCTTCCTTTGCCAAGGAATATGTGATCCCACTACATAAGTTGGAAACTTAATTCATATCAAGGCAAGACCATCAAATGCAATTGTCTCATGAAAATAAAAGATTTCTTTCGTCCAAAATGATTGTGTATTGGGATTGATAAAATATGGAAATCATAGTACAACAGAAGAAAAAAAATACCTCCACCTGCACATAAAACATTCAGACATATGAGGTGAATAGCTCCACTACTAATTGGGAAAAACATGCATGCCCAATGCGATGCCAAAAACATTGGAATTCTTCTAACAAATCAAATCCTATATGCTTACAAAATTCTTCTCATCAAGGGATAGAGTAAGTTTCCAAAGGTCTTCAACCTTACTTTACGTTGTTATGATTGATTCAAGTGAAATAATGGAGACCATGCTGTCGCTCCTACTGCCACATCATTGTTCTTTTTTCAAAGGAAAAAACCTAGGGCACAACCTTTCATTCATTTTATTGTTCAGAAAAGGAAAATAAAAATAAAAAAAAAGACAGGATCGTGTGTAGGCATCTCTTGTGGGGTGACATGCCCTTTAGATTGCAAAACATAACCCCTTCTACTAGGCAGTTTGATGTTGCTCCAATTCTTTGCTTTCAATAACAAGCCTCTACTTACAAGTTACAATCAATTAAAGGGGGGAAATCATTCAAATAAAATGAAATAAAAAATTATATCCAAAGATTGAAGTTTATAAAGAAATAAAATAGGGACATCATCAAATCAAAGACAAAAAAATACTCCACCTGCACAATTGCCATATGCAAAATGCGGCCTCAAAGATTAGCTGCAACTGAAGAAACTGCCATAACTACTAGTCCAGTAAGAAAGCGAAGAACCATTCCAAAGATTGCATTCATTTTCCCACATGCTATAAGTCGAGGTTGAAGAGCCTTATTACATTTCCTTTGCAACATGTGGTGAAATTGCTAGTATAATAACCATTCCAAATCACTAAAGTCTTCATTGCCTTTGTGAATAAAATATCCTAGTTATACTGCATGAAGGCACTAAGCTTTTGTTTTCTAGTCTCCAAATCACTCTTGTTATTTGCTAAAACTCATCCAAAAGACCATTGTGCTGCTTAAAATTTTCCTAGATGTGATGAATATTTCTTGTATTACTCCAATATCACCTTTCCTTTATAAAGTTATGAAAAATATGCTTGGGTATCACTTGTCACAAACTTATATCCTACTCAATTTTTTCTTTGCAAACATGAGTTACACCCAAGTTTTTTTTTTGTACTTCAGGTCATGTGGTATTACCTTTCCTTGGCCATCGAAGCTTGGACATCCTACACCTAATAAAACTAAACTATGCCTCTTCACTTAAGGTCTACCCATCTCTGCTTAAAGCTACAACCTATCAAATGCAACTAAGTTCTACCCAACCAAGTTCTTTCAATAGCAGGAATACATCTAATTGTGGCCATTAAAACATTCCAACAATACTTTATCACTTGGTGAATTCAAATAAAATCAAGGAAAATTATGATTAAACACTTATAAGCATTCCACTACTATAACACCCCCAACCATCCACTAGAGTAAATTTTTAACTCTAGAATTCCAAACTCTAATAGTCTCCTTTAATCTAGCACATAAATTTCTAATACCTTATTATATTATGACCACTAGGGCCCAACATCAACTATATTATTATTTAATTACTCAATAGCATAATCTAGTTACCATAATAGTCCTAATATTATTATTATGTCACCTTCAGTACCTTAACCATGCTTTTTCATACATTTCTAGTGCATACTAACATGCATGGAGAATTTACTCATTCATAACGACATGCTTAGACATGAAGAAACATAGAAATTATTAATAGCATGTAAATAGAGGACATATACACATCATAATCATAATATACATAAAATGGAATCCTTGTCATTAAAATGAAACACCAACCAACTACAAGCCTCATATGTTCCACCAAGCCATACACCACACTACTCTAGTACTCACAGCAGTGGGTCACCCCCAAGTTTTGGCTATGAGTCTACCAGGGAAAGAGGCTACCTAAAGCTAACCAATATTCATAGGTAGCACCAACAAGGTCATGGGCCAATGTATTAAAATCTAGTAGCCTCCAATCTATAGTCTCTCATCCCCCATAAGCATGCAAAACCCAAGGTAGTGCACCCACAATCCTTTAGGTTGTTTCATTATCCCTCCAGGGCTTTGAGCATAGGTTTTCTAATGAGTATCAAATCCTTTTAGCTTCTAGGAGTTCCAACTACCCTCCAGAGTTTCCATGTACCCACCAAGCTATGCACCATGGAAACATATTTCCCTACTTATTTCCACCTAGGATCCACATGGTAATTGGATTAAAGAGTCATCACCCCTCTCCAATTAAATACTCTCCCAGAGTCATGAGGATGATGGAAATTACACTAAAGTCCCACTTTTTATGTGCATGTTCCATTTTTGCCAAGTGGCACCTAAGGAATCCCCTTTTCCCACTTTTTGGATACATATGATAAGAACATGACTTTGGGCTTTTTAAATATAGTATTTGGCTTATCCCCTTAGATTAAGCCCATCACTCAGCCTATATCCCCTTTCTCACTCGTGGAGTCTTGGATTCCTATATTCTGTCGTCGAACTCAGTCTACAACAACAATGCATTTTTTTAATATCAATGTGATTACAAAATTTACAGATCTAGGATCATTCTCATTTTAAAACATAAGCGTATCAACCTAAAATCTCAGTCACTCTAGCCTCGAAACATATAAACATAAGCACGCAATGAAAATCATTCTAGCTCACTAGCCTAACAAAAGTGTGTATAAATATACATGGAGGTCATCACGAGGGTATTGAAATTACACACATGTATAGGTAATACCTAGAGTCAGTGTCTCAACTTTATTATATGAAGAATGTCAAAATTGTACAACAAGTGACTTGTAACCTCCTACTCGTAACTCTATTATAGATGTACAATAATCCTAAGGAAATGTAATATGTATCTTACTACCTAATATACTTGTAGATCATGTTGAAATTCCAATGCAACAGAGAAATTCTTAACATGATAATTACTTATGACTATCATCCATGTTTATTTTTATCATTTACTTCGTTTTCTTATGTTATTAAGAAATTATACATTCAAAGATATAAAGAAAGTGCACAAAAGACAAGAGACACCAAAGATTAGGTTAGAGGCCATGGAAAAACCCACAAGGGGAAAACCCATCAATCCTTTCCTTATAGATTCTTCGTCAACAAGATAAATCCCAGTTAAACTAATTAGTGATCCAATTTCCAGGTCATCCCTCCAAATTCTACCATGTTTTAACCATAAAATAGTCAACTAATATACCATATGTTTGTCCTTAAATGCCTATGAAATTTGCATGATCATGTACCTCTAAAACTCGCATTATCATATTAGAATATGTCTTTGAAACTCACATCAATATGTACTTCTGAAATATGCATTATCACAGTACATCATGCCTATGAAACTCACATCATCTGCCACAGAAACTTGCATCATTACAAAGAGAGTGCCACATAAACAAAAGCTTGGATCATATGCTATGAAGCTCTCATTTATTCTTCATACCTTCTTCATATATTGGCATCAGAAACCTTCATATTTCTGCCTTATGACCTTCATATTTTTTCCATAGATCACCAATCTGAAATGTTTGTTTGATGAAGACAAATGGGATTTATTTGTAGTTTTTTTTTCATGTGAAGGGACACATCTTTTGGGCAAGTCGTCTTTTTTTCTGGAGGGTCGACTTGGAATCTTGGTAAGATAAATGATACTTGAAAATTTTCAAATTTATTTCCTTTACAAGGGTCACGAAGAACATGCCATTTTATATTTTATTTTGACCAAAACAAAGCATTAAGAACATTTAAGAAAACAATAATAATTTTTCTTCTTTTTTTTTTACATAAAATTCATATTGATACAAGTATAATGACAAATATGAATACCAACCCTAGTTACAATGTCAACACTCCCTCTTAACGAGGGAGGTATTCATAATGAATTATTGGGATATTCTTCAGTTAAAGACTTCTATAAGAAAGAATTCAGATTTATAAGCATCAATGATGATAACAACATCATAACCATCATTGTTAAAATACCAAGGCCTTGAAAAGTAAACTTTATCCCTCCACTAGATCATAGCACAATGTTGGGAGGAAGTAAATAGGACACCATAGCCTCTCAAGACACATACCCCACCTAGGTTCACCAAGGTATGTCCTCACATAACCATTTCCTAATCCATTGTCACAATACTTGACACAAGGGAATACCGATCCCTCATGCCATTCTTATACCATATCAATGTACTTAACTTACGGTTTTTAGTCTTAGTCACAATACATATCTCAAGGATATCAGTCCATGGTGTGTATTCAATCCACCATTCTCCTTATATGCGTTCATGTACTAGACTTACGATGGTTAGTCCTAGCCATAGTACATGACAAATGGAGAATAAAGATGTCCATCCTCGCTCCCTCTCAAATAGGGTGGAGATGTCCACAAGCCCAAAATTGTCTCAGAAATACTCATCATCTTCCTTAGGAAGGGACTTCATCAATGAATCAGCTACATGTTCATCCTATGGATATCCATTGTAGATTCTTGGCCCCTATCTACATCATATCTCGAATCATAATGTGATTTGACCTTTTGGGCTTTATGACCATATTCATACAACTTAGATCAATACTAGGTATCATATTCGAATTCAACATGTCATCAAATAGTTCATCAAATGGATCCAAATTCTTTCACACTCAATTGTACAAGCTTCCATATCTTCTGCTTCTATAGTGCAACAGAATCTTGCTTCATGCTCTTCCAAGAAATTATATCAGATCCCAAACATCAGTAGTATATTTTTTTTCATTATCAGCACTACTAGCTCAATCAATGTATCCAGATTTATTTCAATCCTCAATTCCCAAGTTTTAGTGTATCAATCCAAGATCCTTCAAGTAAAATTTTGTTTTCAGCTCCCTCTGAAGTCAATATTTCTTCCTTTTTATTTATAAGTCCTTATTTCCTAAAGTACGAGATCTTATTTAATCATAAGGCTCCTTTTCAAAATCTTGGGGTAACTCTTCTAAATTAGGAAATAGGCTTAACATGATCCTCTCCCTCTTACTGGGAGAACATTCTAGCTTTTATGTTGTGATATACTTCAAATTGTTTGCTCTTTCAATCTCCATAAATATAGAAAGTCCTCTAGCTATGTTTCATTTTTCCATATCATTCTCCTACTCCCAAAGCTTAGATCACCCTAGTTATTTGTATACAATTATAACTATGAGGATATGGGAGAACAACCATAACCAATCAAAATATGCATATATAAGAGATTATCTAAAAATTAAAGGCATAAAAATAGTCTTAAGCAAAGAGAAAAGGCATAGAATACTTATCTTTTGAGAAAAGAATCAGCTTCCTCTTGACCCTGTACTTCTTTTAACCATCTTTGTTCTCACATCAGCATAATTTCATTTCTATCATTCTCAAGTCTTAGGGGCTTCTTCTTTTAATGAAAACGATTAGTCCTAGGATTTTGTTCCCATGGTTTCTCTTAATTCAAATTTCTACTAGGGTTTCCAAACCCTAGATGCTTCAATATCCAAGGTCGTCACTACCTACCATTCTTTAAAAATTACAAATTCTACAAGTATACCTGTTTGGTTAATTCAATGTCCAATCATAAATTGTCAACCAGGGTGTGTAGACTGATGAAGTACGAGTCAACAATATGTGCTTAGAAGTTATTCATTAGGTCGTTATGTATTTGTTAATATATAAACTCAAGATGGGGGTCGTGTTTGTCAATTTTATTAGTGTTGTAATTCTTAGGGATGTTGATTAAGTTTCCAAGGAATTAATCTCTATCCAATTAGTTTGTAGATGGTGTCAAAGTGACTTTTCGTATGTTAGATTGTTTGGGATTTTTTACCTTAAATCTGTATGTTGCAGCTCCTATTTCTCTAAGTGAAAAAAGAAACCTATTTTATCAGCTATGAAGGAATATTGTTGAACTCAATTGTTTTACGAGAGGTCCTCTCGCTTGTTCAATTTCTGCTCAAACAAAGTAACCCAAGCAACATCTATATTGTGAATTGAACACACTTAAATTACATTGGATAATAAGCAAAGGAAAGAACTATGCAGTACCAGGTATGAAGCAAATTAGATAACAATCTAAACTAGGTATAAATCAAATTAAAGTTTTTATGTAGGTAACAATTCGCTGGCGAGATCATTATGCAACATTGTCACACAAAACAGAGCAATTGAATAATTAAAGGAAATCAGATTGTATTTGATTAAAACCTGCCACTGTTTGTAGGGGTCCTCCACATAGCAACTTAGAGCTTCAAATCAACACAACGCTTGCACACAAAAAAATAATTTCATTCACACAAAATTCACAAACTGTTCATGAACATATCATTCGACACGCACCCAAATAACAGTGTGGCCATTAGCTTTATAGCAAGTCTCTTGGCATAACTGTATGAAGATTTTAAGCCTAATATCTCTTAATCCTATCTAAACTTATATCATTAAACCATCGTTTTTCTATCCAAAAGAAAAACGATAAGGTTTCATCTAATCTCAAGTTCTGTTTTGCATTAATCCAGCGGTTGACTTGGAGTTTGACCACAATCTCCTGTGCTTCTTTTAGCAAATAGTTTCAAGTGGATAGGAAGGTATCCATGAGAGAATCATCCCCTATCCATCTGCACCTTTCATTGCTGACTTGGAACTATGGAACCTCGCCAACAATGAAGACAGCGACGGAATCTTGTGCTAGTTGCGGAAACAAACTGATTCAGTAGCCAATTGTAACTGTAATTAAAACAATAGGGTATATAGTTGAATATGAAAAAAAAAACATACTAATGCATACCTTCATCAAAACATGGTAGATATGGCTTTATTTAAGTGGTAAATATATGTGAAAAAGAGAGGATCTTTAGGCAAAAGGGATTTCATGGTAGGACAATCTTCAGACTCATACACTTATTCCTTGTCTTTTGCTTGTGCCTCTTGTTTGTCATCTCCCTATTTCACTGTTTTCTTCTTTTTGGCAGAGATTGGCATTCTGGGCTTCCTCATTAGAATTTTTTACTTTAAATTGATTATCTCTCTCTGCATAATTTTGTTCTCTTTCTTCATCTTCTTGTTTTTCTTATACCACAAGCTTAGATGTAGGATCAGATTTTCACTCTTGGCAATCTGTATCTCACTCTATGTCTTTAGGGCTTGATTTTCATTTTTAAGATACCGATTTAGTGTTTCCAGTTCAAAGATTTCTTGCTTCAAGATGTTTGAGGCCAATTGTTCATTCACTTGGTTGCTTCCTTCTCCAAGGCTCTATATTATTTCCTCTGTTCTTGTCACCTTCCTTTCCAGTGACTCTATGTAGTCATAGATTTCCTGATGTGAGGGGTCAATTCCTGGACTATGTATCGAGCTAGCTAGAGGTGAGTTGTAAGGTTGTGGGGATGATCTTGGTGACCCTTTTGGAGAATTCCTAGGGCTTTCAATTGACTCATCATCTATTGGCTCAATCTCTGTTGTAGTGTTCTCTATTGGCTGAATCTATGTTGGAGTGTTCTCTATTGGCTCCTCTTCAGTTGGCACATTTTCCTCAAGGTTAATGTATTTTGTATTCTTTGAGGTTTTTCCCTGGGGTTTTTGTTTTCTACACTTTCCTCCGCTTATTCTCTGATTTTTCTTTTAGAGGAGAGGTTTTATTTTGTGAGAATTCTTATTTACTTGGGCTAGCTTTCTTTCTTCTAGGTTTTCCCTTCTTTATTCTCTGCAAAATTTTTACTATAGGCAACTCTTCCTCTATTACCTTTGTCTGAGTTTGAGGTGCCTATTCTTTTATCATTTCTATGGTTCTCTTTCTCCTTCTGAGGGCCTTGCTGCTACTTGGTTTTTCAAGGGACTTTTCCTCAAAATGGTTCCTTATTAAGAAACTCTCCCAGTCATCCCCTATACTTCGGAGAGGAAATTTGACCTATATTTTTACCACACCATGATCATACATGGTGTTTTCTATGCATTGAATTTTCTTATGAACATTTATAGCCATTTTCCTGAGATTATTCAAGAGGAAATAGGGGAGGTTCATCTGATGATCCTCTAAGAAGTGCATCATCATTCTAACAACATAAAAATACATTTTTCCAAACCTACCCTCACAAGTGATAAACTTCTGAAGCACAAGTAATAAGTTTCTCCATTTGTTTTTAAGAGCAGAGCTTCGAATACCTTTTTTGTAGAATATGGTGTCCATGTTTAGATTCTTGAGGAAAACCTTCTAGTCCTCATTGTCAATCCCTCTGTTTTTCAACCATTTTTCTCCATGTCTTGGCAACTCGATGGCCTCGGCAATCATAGACTCCATTACTGTGAGTTTTATGTCCCCAATTTCAGCCTCCATTCCATCGAATGAGCGCGCAAATGTCTTGGTTGCCTCTTTCTGGAAGTCGTTAAATTTCTCAATGAACTGTAGCGATTGTCTTCTTTGCAGCAGCTCCCTAGTTTGTGGGAACCCCTCTAGGAATTTCTTCCCTGTTGGCTCAATTCGAACAATTACCCCCATGCCGAAGGATGTTTTTCCTTGAACATTGGTTACCTTGACAGGAAAATGAGACTGGTATGGTTTTCTAGCTGGCGGAAAGATGGAACCACTGTGAAAGAACAGAGGAGTGTAAGAATAGGGAAGAACGATGGATTATCAAAAGGATTATGGGAATGAATTTGACTGTTAGGCGCATTCAAAATTATGATTTGGTAATCAATTTGGCGGATTTGGCACAAGGTCATGACATGACTTTTAGAGTTGTGGCATATGATATTTCGTTAGGTGGCCATTACCCTTAGGTTATAATGATTGCACTTTAGTACTATATTTTCTTACTCATACATGTTATATAAGCTTCCCTATTATTAAATTAAAGTAGCACGTACCTTTTAATTTTCTTTTTCTAACCTTATTTGTTGTCGAACTAGGCAGTAACTCCTCAACCAAAATTGATTTGTGTGTTTATTCCTTTAGGTCGGCCTTATTATATACATGAGGGTGAGACTGTTCACTTCATCTCCCAATGATTGTTCAAATTACTTATTTATTTATTTACATTATGTTCACCCAATCCTGATGATTAGGTGTCAACATTCCCCCCCCTTAATCTGAAGGGATGTTGGTGAGTCCAAGCATCATTCTGAATCGTTCAAGCTTTTCTCTTCCAAGTGCTTTGGTGAAGATGTCTACAATTTTCTCATTAGTGGAACAATGATGGAGATGGATTGTTTTGGCCTCAACATGATGTCAATCAGATGATATTTAGTATTGATGTGCTTCGTTCGATCATGGAACTTTGGGTTCTTGGCCAACTTTATTGCAGAGGTATTGTCAATCATGAGTGGAGTTGATTGTACTTGTTTTACCTACAAATCTTCAAGAATTTTCCTGGGCCACACAATTTCTTTGGTTGCTTCAGTTGCTACCACATATTCTTCTTCTGTTGTGGAATCTGCTAGAACTGATTGATTGCGTGATCTCCAGCAGACAGCTCCTGATCCAAGACTCATAGCATATCCTGAAGTAGATACCCCAGTTTCTGTGTCTCCATCGAAGTCTAAATTAGAGTATCCAATCAAGCTGAAGTTGTCCACCTGTGTATACTTGATTCCAAAGTCTTGAGTTCCCTTCAAGTACCCTAGAACTCTTTTTGCAGCAAACCAATGTCCCTCACAAGGCTTTTGCATAAACCTGGAGAGGATTCCAACAGCAAACAAAATGTCTGGTCTGGTAGTAATTAAGTAGTTGATACTTCCTACAGGTTGTCTATACTTTGTTGCATCATCAAATTCTTTTCCTTCAATAGATGTGAGCTTTAAGTTTTGTTCCACTGGAGTAGTAAGAGGATTGCATTATGTCATGCCAAACCTGCTCAATAGATCTCCAATGCATTTCTTTTGAGAAAGAAATATGGACTTCGGATGTTGGGTTACTTCAATACCAAGATAGTAATGAACATAGCCCAAATCAGTCATTTCAAAAATTTTCCCCAATTCCTTCTTTAT
>APFE030887185.1:0-15765 GCA_000404065.3 Pinus taeda | reverse complement strand
ATTGGACCATCGCTGACCAAAGATGACCATTATTGCAAAAACAATCAAAACAATCAATTTATATTAAACCCTAGGATTAGTATTATAAACCTATGAGTAATATTATACCCTAGGAATATGAACAGTTAGAGTACTAAACTTAAGGGATTTAAATTATAAACCCAACTGAATAATATTAAACCCCACTCATGAATATTATAAACACAATGTATATAAACCCTAAAATAAATATTATAAACTCTAAAATAAACATTGTTGATCCTCACTAACCATGGTTAAACGCTAAGTTTTTAAGAGCCCCGAGTTGATAATTTAAGTTGGTAGCCTTGGGAGTCTCAAATTGAGGCTCATCACTTTTTGACACCATTATTGTGAAG
Organism: Pinus taeda; assembly: GCA_000404065.3. Lineage (NCBI taxonomy): Eukaryota > Viridiplantae > Streptophyta > Pinopsida > Pinales > Pinaceae > Pinus > Pinus taeda. The sequence goes on along the minus strand of APFE030887185.1, from coordinate 15,388 downwards.
GTGTAGAAGTAGGTGTTTTTTCTACTTAGAAGTTTCCTTTCATTTTCTACCTTTTGTTTTTCATCCATACTATTCACTTGGAAATTAAAAAAAAAAGGTAGGGGGGACCAGAGAACAAAAAAAAACTAGTTATTTCATGTCTCATAGGAGTAGGCACAATCAAGGGAAATTCATAGGAGGAAACCACACCCATTCAAGTAGTCAACCATCCTTCTCCTTGTGTGAGTGTGAGATACCCTTTTTTACCACAAGAGAGTTAGAAAATCATGAGAAACCTAAATTTCTTCAACCAATAGAGAAGGAAGAGCCCATATCACTTATCCAAAACATGGCTAAAAACAAAAAGAATGAGCTCTTTCCCATATAAGAAACCAATGGGGAGGCATAAAATAAAGAATATTAGCCCGACATCCCTCCCACAGTTCCATTATTTATCCTATGAGGACTGTGACCTACGACTATACCTTAGATGACTAAAAGATGAATTTGTTTCTCTCCACCCTTAAAATGTGGTCTTGCTCTAGTTTATTAGTTTACCTTTTATTACATCATCTGAAAGTATTTTTCTATTTTTAAATCAAAGTAGAAGGAACAATGTAGCCATAGGTGAATGGAGGTAGATAAGCTATTCAATTTGATGAATCACAATGGGTCTAATCTGGTCTAGTCTTTCTGAATGCTAAATCACAACGAGAGAATAGAATGTGCCAATTTAAATAGCAAATTTAGAAGTGAGTTTGTAAAAAATGGTAAGGAAATTAAAGATTTTAAAGTATATAAGTTTTTTGAAAATAGCATGGAAGTGAGAGATTTAAATCTACGCAATGGGTGGGAAAAATAGATCTTTGAGTCACCCATGCAAATAACAGAATAGAAAGATTTTATTATCTATTAATTATCCATTTTTTTGAATGCATAAATTGGTGCTTGTTTCAAGTCTATCTAACTTCCTACAAATTCTACCATTAAATATGAAGGAGTGTTAAGTTCAATCTTATTTAACATTATTCAAATATTTAGGGTGAATAGTCATAGAATTACAAAACAACAAAAAAAATGGGCAGTGCCCAAGCTTAGCACCCTAATGGGCATATCCTCCCTAATTGAGGGGGAGAGACAAACACAACATTTTTGTCTCACTTAGGAAGGAAGAATGAAACATTGGGTAATCATCTCCCACTAATGATCTTAGAAGATGTGTTGGGCATCCAAGATAATAGTAGACAAGAGGACTGATATTATTTGAGGGTTGGGAAAGCAATATAATAATAGTCCTAGAATGTCATACTCAATGAACACCCTTGTGATTATGTACCTTAAGAGACAATGTTGAAGGTGTATATCATCATTGGTTTCACCAAAATCATCCTCATATATTGTGAGATATAGAGTTGTTAGTCAAGAGCTTGCTATGTGACAATATTGGTTATAATGATGTTATACAGATGGATTACTAGTCTAACTCTTCTTATGAGATCTCAATGTTGGTTATAATCATGCTATACATATGGATTACTAATTCAACTCTTCTTATGCATCTCTTTTGGAGCTGAGAATAGGCTTGTATAATTTAATGAAAACCTGGCTAGGTAAGAGGAGTGTTTAAGGAAATGTAACTCGGTTCAATTTTCATTGACTTGTAATTATAATACTATATAAGAGATGAAACAAATGAATTATTATTCCTTGCATCATTGGTTTGATGAGAAAGATTTGTTTACCATAGGTCAAATACTTCTTCTTGATGTCTTCATTATTTATTATCTTAACATAAGTATTGATGTTACAAAGTGACTCTACATAACTTTTGGGTAAGCTTTCTCCTTCTAGGTTCTTCTAAAACATTTTCCATCTTACTTGTTAATAGGGTTTCATTCATCTTGTTGGGATTTGTTCTGTTAGCTCTTATTTTGGGGTTTATTTATGCATATATGAATTATACTGATTATTTGGTCTATGGTCACAAGTATAAGTGCCCTCATGGGACTCTTTAATTATTTGTCAATGTAAAGTTGGTTATTGATATATTTTAATAAGGTGAGAGTCTCTAACATTATGATTAATGTACAACTAATATATATATTATGAGACTTTTCTTAATAAATATGACTACATCTTCATTTTCTTTTTGAGTAGCTATTGCATGATGATATAGGAATAGAGTTCTAATTATCCTAGGTTAGATATTGTCTTTATGTATAAAAATTGGAAGGAAAACTTGCACTCACCTCTAGAATACCCATAGTGCCTCCTAAAGATCAACTCTACCTCCTCATGAAGCTTAAGGCCTTGCTTAGTCTCTTACAAAAAATAGTGATAACAAAAACCCTAGAAATTCCTATAAATATATTAATACATAAGGAAATAAGAATATTACAATATATTAATACTAATATATATAATATATCTATACCTATATAGTATGTTAAATATCTTATATTAATATACTACTAGAACAACTAACCATGCGAAACTATTGAGATACATATATTATATATTCTATTACTATGTATACTATAGATACTAAAAAGATTATATTATATGTATTTAGTTGAAGGGATTTAAGTTGTTTAATGTGTAAATGTTGAATTCACTTATACATTTAAAAATATATTTTTAAATAATAAAAAAATCAAATAAATTAGCTAAAATGGTATACCTAATTAAAACAAACAAAAACTACGCTATCAATAAATTAAATAAGTTAAACTACTTCTCTAATTTTTAAAATAATCGGATGAAATGTATTTTTACCAATTCTGTATTCGGCTTTTGCTGTGTGGATAGTTATACATTGTAACTACACTTGTTTTACACTTCGTATTTTACGAACTCGTCTAATTGTTTGGGTGGTAGATTATGTCCACAACGGGTTCTACACCACCAAGGGTTGTTTGTCCATCAGATTAAGACGATTCATCACCCAAGAGGACGAAATGAGTTTTCTGTTTTATAGCAGGGTGAAAAAAAATTAGGGTTGGCTGTCGGGCAACTACATTTCTTATACATATTTCAAACCTTTTCTTTTAATCCTTAAATCTCTGGAATTATATCCCTTACCGTGCATGTCCAGTGACTTTTTAATAAATATTTTAAGTATATTATAATATATGAAAGTTAATATTTAAGTCTGCAATTATCCTCTAAACTGAGGCCATTCCTTCATGCAATAATACTTTTAAGTGAGAGCATGATTCATTCGTGCAATAATAATAGCAAGGAAATTAAAAATGGAAAAGACATCCAGTGCAGATAAATTAAAAAAAAATGTTAAAACTATGCAATTGGAACCCATTTCACTACACAGTTGACAGCAAAATAGTTGCAATATTTATTAGAAATTCAAGAATCGCAATACTACAGAAGGAGTTGCTCTGAGATCTTTACAAAATCTTGCAATATTTATTAGAAATTCAAGAAGCACAATACTACAGAAGGAGTTGCTCTGAGATCTTTACAAAATGATTCAACTAGAACAAACCATAAGCCTTCAAATTCAAAGCCAGACCAGCATAATATTAGAAGTTCATGATATCCAAACAAAAAAAGTCTACCACTAGTAGTTTCTAAACAAATTCTCGACTACAATAAAACCACACACCATGGCACATAAATATATATACTGTTTTTGCACCAATTCCTTAGAATCATTCTAAGGCCCACTGATTTTCACGCCTCACCTCGTCCTCCTCTTCAGGAGTAAAATCATTCTCTATGTTGAAAATTTTACGTATTTCTTCTGGTGGTTTCTCTTTTATCATGTCGGCAACTGTCTGACATGTAAGATCTAGCAGATTTTTTATGTTTAGGTAATTAGCAGCCTGCAAAAACCCAAAAACTTAATGAGCCAAAGTTTCCTTAAAATATACAAATATATCTATAGCCTGGACAGGCATATACATGTGGACAACATTACTAAACAAAGCGACGAAGCTATCATGGAACAATTACATGGAGTGAGACTACAGGTGAAGCAAAGATAATTGAACGGTCTCAGAATACATCGGAAACAATCCTCCACATAAGATTTTTAGCATTTAAAAAAGGACAGAAATAAAAAAAATAAAAAATTAGTTGAGGTAACTATCCATGGAGGTTCCAAAACATTTGGTTGGGGCAATTCAGGTAGATTATCCCTCGAAGCAACAAATAAATCCACAGAAATTAGTTCTAGGAACCCCTGGAAACTAGAAACCCTTAAATATTTACAGTAAAACCTTTCAAATAAAATCATCAACCAAACATTTCACCAATACTAAACTGTCAAATTCTAGCAAGGATCAAATAAGACAACGAAAACAAAACTTGTAGCACCACAAATGTGCCCACAAAAGCCTGAATTAAATTAAAAGAATACAATATAATTTGAGCATCCACAAAAATAATTAAATTAACCATTAAACTTGAGAAAATGAAAATCCACACTTTAACGATATTCAGATTGAGCCTATTGTCTCCCATATGGAAACCCTCACCGGACCGCCAAAAAAATTCGTTACAAATATCTCCTTCAACAATATCCAGAAACCAGAAGTTCAAAGTTCAAACAGGAGCAATGGAATAAGAGACCTATATTTTTTTGAAGAAATTGGGCCCAAACTAAGCAAATAACAACAATAAGGAAGCCCTAAATTGGGTGAACTAAAGATATCAATGAACTAAATAATAGAACCTAGTATCAGAAATAAAAACATAAAAACTTCAAAAACCGTTCAATTCAATCGCTTAAAGAAGTAACCTCTGAAAAATATGCCCAAATGGATTGCAGGAAACCTTGAAAAAATTTCAGAAAAATCTCAAATTGCACACCCCAAAAATATCAATTATAAATAAGCTCAATATTATTGAACAATTCCAAGATTTCAAAAACCCTGAGAAAGAATGCCTCAAACAAGGCAACCGTCCACAAACCATGCAAAGTGTCCCAAAAAACCCAGACCACAGGTCCACAAGAGCAAATCTAGAAGGTAAACACTGAGAAAACTCTAAACCCTAATCAAATTGCTTGCTTCAGAGATGGCAAGCCATTGAATGCTTTCTAAACGACGGAATCCTTATTAATTCTCGTACGACATCCTTAATGAACTGAATTTTTCTTATAAAGTAAAAGTCCTTAAAAACCTTAATTAAATCAGGCTTTGAAAGAATTCCAAACCATCAAATTCCTAATTAAATAAGTCAGAATACCAGGATAAGTTCGCACAAAGTGGCCTCGTCGACTTTAACGAATTCTTTATCCCAAGTCTTGATTTCCTCCTCGGAAATGGCCGACTTCCCAGCTGCAAGCATCTGCGCCTTGACATGGTACTTGCAATATTCGATGACCTTCAAGAGTATCTTACCAGAAACGTTTGGCAGCTGAAAGCTGAATACCGTTGGCTGTGTCAGTGTCCTCGATCATCATCTTGATGTACTCAGATTGAGATGCCACAGCCTCACTGACATCAAAGAATTCGTTATCTGAGCTCTTCAAAGTCACCTTTCTTTCCCTTTCCATGGTTCACCAACTAACGGACGATACTAATAAAAGATGATCTGAATAAAAAGAAATGACTGAATTTCTGTGTATAAACGAAGAGAACTCGAGAAGTATAACCGAACTTTTTCTCGAACAATATGAGATGAGGGATACGAGGTAAACGCAATGAGTCCATATATTTATAGCGTGATTGATTACCCTAACAACCATGGATGGTCTTGTCGGTGCCTTTTTTAATTTTTTTGTTAACTCCAATTACCATTTTAGGGTTTTTTTTAATTTATTGTTCCTTTTTCCGAACTCCAATTAACATAACCCAAACGTAACGCTTTTAGGGTTTTCTTATTTTATAGTTTTTTACCCACCAATTGTTTTCGATTGATGCGCCGCGTATTTTAGGTTCCACTTAGGTCGCTATTCCCCTAGTGCGCCCCAAATTATCCGTTTAAAAAAAAATAATAAAAATAATAATGGACTCCTCCACGTAAGAAGTCCTTAGGTGACTAATGGGGTTTAAGAAACCCACTCTAAATTTAGCTAAAACTGTAGATGGAAGTTTCGAAAGTCAAATTAACCCGTTTGAAGAATGTAAGGTGGGCGTGTCTCGGTTAACTTCATAGGAGGGCATCATCCATCCCACGTGAGAAGGATAGTAGAATGAATAACTTAATGGCAATAGCAACTTATTCATTGATCACTCGATTTGTTTATTGTTTACTATAGTTTTTGCTGTGATTTGTTGTTAATTATATATTATTATAATAAGACCATTATATATACACAAATGTGGTCCAAAAGCTTCCTAGTGAGCATGAGCGTTATCTAAATTAATTCTCAAAGATGTTGTAATTGATAGGAAGGTAAGGAATTTGTGATGAGCTCATGTGGACTATTTTTTATGGGTCTAAAGTAATGCATCAAATTAAAGCATGAAAAAGGAAAACTAAAAAGGTGAGGGAGTTGGAGGACTACTTATTTTTTAAATGAAACTATACTTTTGGTGGTGAAAAATCTTCTTAGCAGATAAGGTTGATCCCTTGACTAATATGATGAAGAGATGCCATGCTAACTTTCAATGGCCTATGAATAAGTAATCCATGGGTAAATTCTAAGTCACATTGTGAGTCTTCTAGATGTACTCACCTCCATGAATTCCAAAAAGGCATTTTAACTTGTGAAAAAAAATCATTGGAGAATATTTTTCTAGAAATATCCTTAACCCTCGAGATCATTCCACAATGACATTACTAATATTCATGAGTGTATATATATATATATCTATATATCATTATACATAAATATTATATAATATACATATAGTATAATGGATACACGTATATATTAAGTTATTATTGTTATACTAAATATATAATATATATATATAGTAATTATATATTAAATATATTAGTATAGGTTATAGTTTTTTTTTTTTCTAAATAAGATTAATCTATTAACAAAAAGGGGGGTAAAATTACAATGTGACAGAAGTCAAAAACACTGCCCTGAAAGAGAGGCAGAGAATATCAGTTACGCAAATAGAGAGACTCCCCAATGGCACGGAGTTCAGTCTCGAACTAGTTATCAGAGCCCATGCAGGGGAACAAGTGATGACCTTCTTGATCTTGCAGAGTTTACAGAAATTCACAAAAACTTGGAGATTGAACAAAAACTTATAGGAATGAACCCACATAACTAATTGAGCAAAAGCTAGCCCAATAGTATGGGCCACAGGGCACGAAAGCAAGGCAACAGGGAGCAAACTAATCATCTCGAGGCTCTTCTAAAATTATGCACCATTCGGTATCACGCAGATCCCTTGCAAGCGCAACTTCAGATTTAGAAGGACAAGGATCGATCGACGCCATCACAACGTCAAGAGCACTGCGAGCTTGTACATCCGAAGCATGCAAAGACGCGGTACCAATCCCCCTTTGGAGAAACAGATTCAGAGCAGAGATAGAGCCAAGGCCCTCCGGATGAGAGCTAGACTCCCCCACGTGGGTTTCCTCATGGAATACCACCGAAATGTGAGTTGTGATCCTTGGGCGTTTCAGAGAGCAGTTGAAGGTGAAAATCGCACAGCCAAACAAGGGAGGAGACGTGGTGTCAGGAGGATGAGGTCAGAGTAATGGCTGGGCAAATGAAGACGCTCTCTCGCACTGTGAGTACAAGGGTAATGGCTGGCTAGGAAATCACTAGAGAGGGAGGGAGAGTCACATGACGGGGTGGAAGGTGCATGCCGAGGAATTGCCCTGCGGCACCTCATTTTATGGCACAGATGGGGCATACGGGAAAGAGCAATAGCGAGATAAAAAAAAGGCTGAGCACTAGCGGTGGTAGGGCCACGACAAATTAGATAGTCATCAAAATGAAGGTGAGAGGCCCAAGAGAGAAACGAGAGGATTGATGGAGGTGACTCCTCAGAAAGACTAGAGCATAGCTCCAAATTGTTCTCCCCTTTCAAGCCACGAGAGCCAACACAAGACTCACCATAACGAGATTAAAGATCAGAGGCAGGGTAGTAATGCGAGTGACTCAATGAAAGCGGCCCCATAGCTATCCAATGACTGAGCCTTAATTTATCATCCTCTGTCATGCATCGAGATGCACCCGCCATTACTGTGGCATTGAAGAGAGCCGAGGTTTGGGGCAAGGCGGAGCGTGCGGAGGCATTAAACAGATTGGAAAACGGGATGGGTGGATCATAGCCGCTTGAGGTGAAGCAAATGAGCCTTGCGTTACACAAATGTCGAGGTCCTTCATTCAGAAGGTGGTTATCAAATTCTAGTATGGACAGGTAGTGTCGAACACCTCGCCCCACCTGGCCCACGCATTTATATCTTGCCATAAATACAAACCGCATCCAAGGTATATAGTATAGGTTATATATATACTTATATATATAATATCGTATTATATAAATAATATTATATATATATAATATATATATATATATTATTTTATAACTAGAATATAAGTGTTCTTAAATTAGCTAATATATTATCTTAAGTGAAGATCATTGATTTCGGTGTTGAAAGACACCCTAACTCAATAGCATTGGTTTTGATGTTCAAAGACACACCCTAGCTGACCTAACATTTGCCAAGGCAAAATCATTAATTTGCACGTTGAAGATCTATTTAGAAGGACAAGTTTATTCGCTCTATTGTGCTTATTAGGTGTGTGAGATTATGAATTTAGAAGGCCATTCTCATCATGTTTGGGGTAACATTGTAGATAGACAAGGCTCAAATTATTTGTTGCCAAAAACAAAGGTTGAGCTAGCCATCTTCCTAGACAAAGGTTCGTGATTTTATTGTAGTGAGCCAAAGTAGTAAAGAAAGAGGTTGAATTTCATCACATTACTAGGGTCTATTTAAAGTTTAAACTAATAACAGAAGGTTCATGAATATCCTCTAGTCATATTGGTTTCTTAACACAAGTCGACAATAGTGACTATACCAGGGATAAAACCATCAAACATCTAACAATGAATTCCTTTATGGAAGGGGTGACACAATATGATGAAGTGGAATTGAGAAGCCACATATTTTACAAGGGTCAAAATGCTTGACAAGATGTTTTGACATATGAAAGTGTCATGTTCTCTTGCTAGGAGCATGGCCAGACTATAAAACACAAATTAAGGGTCAACTTATCACTCTTGAGACCCTTGAATACAATGAGAAATCACTCAACATGATAGTATCAACATATGCCAAATTTGCTTATGTTTGTCATAATATTCCATGTGTGGAGGCAACTCTGTAATGATTGATTCAAGGAGTTGAAGTTCAACACTAATAGAAGATACTGACTCGTCACCACACACAACGCTTAAGCCAAATTATTGTCCATGTAGAAAATCAATCCATGCCATGTGTTGAGGCCAAATTACACTTCATGTAATAAAAGAGTGGGGTTGACAAGAATATTGAAGAGACAATATTCTCTACAAGAAAATTCCCTCTACCAGAAGTTGAGCAAACCATTCATAGCTCACGCACAGAAGCCAACGTTGATAACTTTCCATGAGTGTGTGACCTCTAGTTGATTTTGGTGAATATTTGTTGAATTGTCGCTTTCACGAGGACCCCAATACTTTGGTCAAGGCATCTTAACAGGTTCTTTCCCGTTGGTTTCATGTAATTTATCCAAAGAATTCTAGCTAATAAATATAGTTCCTAAATTTCTAGCATCTTCCATTCCTAGGTTGCTATTTTTGTCTAATTGCTAGAAAATTCCATGGTTTAAATGTTGATAAAATTTTGTGGAGATACTTAAGTAGAAATTAATTCCCCAAAATTTTGAGTCAAACACAAAATTTTTAGTATTACATATATATACCAATGGAGGTGGATAATTTATCATCATGTATTAGTACTACTAGAGGCTTCTACAGGACACTATATATATATTATATATATATATATATTATATTATATATTATATACTTATATATATATATATATAATAGTATATATTATAGGTATCCCTATTAATATATATTATTCCTATATCATATTTCATATATCCTATAATATCAAAATATATGTCTAACACTAGGGAGAACCAATTCATGCATATAAGAACAAATTTGTGCATACAAAATACTACTTGGGAAATTACATAAATATAAATCTCTCTATGTAATTTACATTATGTTAACTTATAGGCTTCAATTTGGCACCCCACAAGTTTCTTTTGTAACTTACACATATTTCCCAACCTATATTGCACCCTTTAACGATATCTCGTCACATATAAATCAACAAAAACATGAATTAACACGTCTATGTTTTCCTTTAAAAGAAAAATGTGAAACATGAAAGAATATTTAAAGGAAGAGTGGTGTGGTCCTCTCATTGATGCCTAAATCAATAGGATGTCATTAGCATTGGCAAAAACCCTCGCGAATATCGTCGAGTGAGCCTTCACTGCTCACCTTCGGGCCTTCATTACAATGAAATATTCTCACCCTTTTATAGGCTCCTTTACATGCAATACCATAGAAATAAAAATATGTGTGCACAATACCATGTGCCCCAAAACAATCATTGTTTTAACTTGGTCAACTTTGGCTCTATCCTGAGTCAATTTTAACTAACACATCACCCTGTATTATTGTATTGTATACACTAGTAAATAGAGAGCTTGCAAACATTTATGTGTCAACTGTGCAGTATATAGGCACAATAATGTCAAACAGATATATGTATTCACTAAGTGTTGTCTCTAGGCACATTCATTCAAAATACCTACATATTAAGTATATGTTACCTCTAGCCCCATACATCTTAATTATCTACTAAATATATGGAATAATAATAATATCCTAACCCACTATATATATATACACACACACACACACATATATATATATATATCCGAATATACTAACTATAATATATATAGTACTTCATCTATATATATATGTATATATGTATAGATATATATATATATTATGTATTACTAGTAATATATATTATTATTAATAGATATTATGGTATATCTTATATATATAATATATATACCTATACACATATAATATATAATTTATAAGTACTAAGATATATATTAGTTATATTATATACTAAAAATAATATAATGATATATTCCATATATAGTTATATATGGATATTAATAATAATGTTATGAAACGAGCTCACAAAAAGATAGAAAATATAGATAAACACCTTCAAAATAATCTTCTTTGAGGGGGAAACCTCCTTTACATTACATGAATGAATAATTCTCGGATGATACAAATGACAAGACCATGTTTCTATATATAGGAGTCTAAGGGGTCATAACATAATAACAGTTGACATAACAATAATAATGTAAGGGCACAATAATAACAATAGTGGGCTTCTATGGGGCACAATAATAACAATAGGTGGACTAAGAAGGGGTTACAGAAGTAGTATAGGAACCTTACATGGCCCTCTCCTTCAAAAAGTGTTGTCCTCAATACTTGAGTAGTTCTTGATGCTTTTGTATAAACTTCTTATCCTCCGATGTGGAATCCTTTGTGGGTAAGTTCTTCCACTTGATGAGATCTCTAAAATTGATTGATTTCGTAGCTGTCACATTCTTGATTCTGTGACTGCTCGACATTCCAATATTATTTTTGCTTCCTCGTCAAATTCTCACAATATTGTTTGAACTGGGATCTTCTATAACTTTTGAATGAGTGGCCAGACTTCTTTGTCTTTCTTCCATTCATCCCTTTCTTCATTTATCGAATGTGGTTGGATAATAGAAATAGCACAAAATAATGTTTCCACATCCTCATCCTTTCTTGACAGTGCATCTACAACAACATTTTGCTTCCATTTTTTGTAGATGATTTCGAATTCATCAACGAACATATTTGTGACCCATTTTTTATATCTTCTAAAGATAACATTTGTTCTGAAGAGTATTGGAGACTACCATGATCTATTTTTACCTTGAAGTGTCTTCCCATTAGCTAAGGTCAACATTTCTTAAGTGCATGTGGTATTGCCAACCTTTCCTTCTCATAGATAGTTTGCTTTTGATGTATCCATAAAAGTACCCAATCATCTACATAAAATATTCTTTCACTACGATGTTGATGTAATTGTTGTTTCGTTTGATTCTGCACCAAAGTGGTGTTATCCGTTAAAAGTTGGAGAACTTGTTGTTGATGCTCGATGTGATATATCATTGCTTGAATCTTTTTCTTCTTGATATTTCCTTCTATCTTCAGAGTTTGAGTGTTAATTTCTTCCAATCCATTACAAGATATGGTTAGATTTATTTCTTGAATCTCGATGTCTTCTTTCACCTCTTGAACATGTTTCTTCTTGATATGTCATTCTATCTTGATAGTTTGAGGAGTGGTAATTATAGCCAATGCATTACAAGTTATGATCATATTCATTTCTTCTTTCTTGCTGTGATATTTCACTTCTTCATCCTTTTTCTTCTTGATATGTCCTTCTATCTTGAGATTTTGAGGAATGGTAATTCTTGCCAATGCTTTGCAATATATGGTTAGATTCATTTCTTATTTCTCTAGGGATGGTTCCTGGTGTATATCATTTTTTTTTGATGTTTCTTGATCCTTTTCTTCCTTCTCTTCATAATCTATGTAAAATAATTTTTTCTCAGCAGACTTATGACCTTTAGTGTATTTTCTTTCACAATTGTAAATTTATCTTTTTTCTTCCAATTCTTGTGGTGTAAACATTATAGGTTATGGAAGGCTAGGATAAAAAAACTTCCATAGTTATAGTCATGAGTGGTGGGATTCCTTGTTTCCATCATTTAGCTTTTAATTTTTCTTACCAACCTCAATGTGTTCTCCAATGAATTAGGTTCCCAAAGACGAACGTCATGTTGAATGTTATCCTTTGAAGTACCGAGAAAGACATCTATCCTTGGTTTGTCTGGAATACAATTTAATCATTTATTCAATTTTTGGAGGTCCCCAATGTGCTCTATATTTGAACCCTTTTGTTTGAGATTTATCAATTGGCTAAAGAAGATGTTTCTCTTTGTATCCTCATCATGTGCTATAATTTCCTCGGTGAAAATTAACCACGTGACAAGTGGTTTACGATAACAAAGCCCTTCATACCGTAGAAATTGATTTGATTCTAAATATAAAGATGAAATATGTACCTATTGTAATAGTTGCACCTCATGTAGGTCAAAAAGTGGATCCATCTGTAGTATCCAATTTAATAGATCCCTACCATCAAACTTCCTTATATTTCCTTTTCTTGATTTTAGGGGTTTGATCTTGCAACAACTGTAACTCTGTAATTTCAGATCTCCATGTTTTGAAATTTCTCTCAAGGAAGGATTATGTCAAATCTCCCATGATGACCTAATTATAGACTCGTTCAGTAGAGTGAAATTGTACAAAGTGCCTCGTGTCACTGTTTCAACCTTAGGACCTAAACCCTATACACAACAAACTACAGTTCATCCTCTTTCTTTAAATAATAATGAAATTTCAATCTCATGCTCAAAGAGAAAGTTATGATGATTTTCCCAAGGTCACCTATTTGGGACATAATTCAGGATCCTTCAGAAATCCTAAATATCTTGGAATGTATCTCCAAAAGTATAAAAAACCAAAATGTAAAGTTTTAGTCCGAGCATCATCACCATTGCAGATCAAATGGGTTTTAATTTTAGAGTATGAACCTTCATATAAAACAAATCATAGCAAAAATGCCAAGATGACCTCTTTCAAATGGAATTATGGAACTTGCAAATTCATAAGTTCCTCACATCATAGCTCATAAATTGTAGTGAGACAAGATCTCAAATTTAGACACGAGATTCAGAACGATTTGAGCTCAAATGGTTTTTTTTATCTTCTGAAATGTCGCAGAAAATAGTTATAGCGCAAATTCCACGATCACCTCTTTTGAGTGGCGAAACCCTAGAATCCAAAGCTTTAATAACAAATGTTATGAAACTAGCTCACAAACATATAGAAAATATAGATAAACACCTTGAAAATAAGCCTCTTCGAGGGGAAATCCTCCTTTATATTACACAAATGAATAATTGTCTTATAATACAAATGGCAAGACCTCCTTTCTATATATATGAGTCTAAGGGATCATAATATAATTAGTGCTGACATAACAATAATAATATAAGGGCAGAATCATAACATTATGGGAACTACATAGGCACAACAATATAATAAAGAGGTTGTACTAATAACAATAAAGCATTGCACTAATAGTATAGGGACCTAACAAGTAATAATAATATAATAATATTATTAATAAGGTATCTAGTTATATATGGTATATAACACATAGTATCTTATAATATTTTGTATACAATAATCACTATCTGCAATATTATATAGTACTAAATATATAACATATAGTATTTAATTGTCTTAAAATTCTAATTATTTTCTATTTTTAATTTATATAAAATTCTACTCGTGTGTACCCTTCTACACATGCCACATGAAATACCATAGATATCGCCACTTCTTGGTCACTTTTTGAGTTGGTTTTTATATATTACGAGACTCATCCCAAATATGTAACCACGTTACTACAACCATGGGGTTAACCATGGGTTATTTTGAGAATGTGGTGACTAGGAGGGGTAACTTTCTAGCACGAAAAAATGATACGACACTCAATTAAAACTATCATGATGATGTTGACATAGCTTAAAGACACACATTGAATTCTAATGAGCTGAGCTTCGAGGTCAGCCTCACTCATTTTTATGTCACTTTTCTTGTTGGGGACTAAATGACCTTTTTTATGATGTTGGGGCTCACTTTTATGCTTCAATATTTATCTATTACATCCTATATATACTATAAGTATAGTAGGATATTACATATTTATATTCCTATAAAATATATTTATATTTCATCTATATATCTTTATTTTAATTATTATATAATATATTATATATTATAAGAATATAAAATCTATATATATGATGAATAACAAATTATCTAACTATAATATAGTAATATTATATTATATTATATAATATGACATATTATAATAGTATAGTATTTTATATATAATATGGTATATTTATGATATATGTTGTATACTATATTATATATATAATATTATAGTATAGATTACAGTATTAGTATGGTACATATATAATAGTTATACTATATGTTATTATTATATATAGTGTTTGTCCAACCAAGGCTTCTAAGGATTATTAGCTCAACCCAAGCTAAGGAAGCATGAGAACCAACTAGAAAACAAAGCAAATAAACCCACAACACTATGGTTATCTAGAAAATGGCAAAGCTAGAGAAATCTACTTTCAATCTAGGAAACCTCCATGACAGTGACAGATCGTGACCAAGAAACCACATGCATGTGCCATGCATACCAAAACTATATATATATATATATATAT
>APFE030887183.1:602-16349 GCA_000404065.3 Pinus taeda | reverse complement strand
TGTCATCATTGGTGATACATTATATTTCCGAGGGGTTGATTCAATCCTTAGGTGTTGTTTAACCTTAGAGGAATTAGAGTCAGTGCTCAATGATTGCCATAGTGGAGCTTGTGGTGGTCATCTTTCAGGGTTTTCTACAGCCCAGCGTATTTTGCATGTTGGCTAATTTTTGCCTTCACTCTTCAAAGATTGTGTTGAAGCGGTCAAACTTTGCCACCCTTGTCAAGTGTATACTCAGAAGATGTGCACACATCCAACTCCTCTTTTTACCGTTGTCACTGTTGGTCCTTTTACTAAGTGGGGCATTGATTTTACAACTTGTAATTTGCCTTTAGCAGCGAATCACAAGTACATTATCGTGGCCATAGACTACTTCACGAAGTGGGTTAAGGCCATGCCCACTTATAAAAATGATAGTGAAATAACGCATTGTTCTTTTTTCAATCAAATTATCTCAAGGTTCAGTATCCCAAGAGAGATTGTCACTGACCATGGAAGTCATTTCCAGAACCAACTAATGTCCGAATTGGCACTTAAATTGGGTTTCCAACAGGAGCACTCATCTCCATATCATCCTCAGGCCAATGGACAGGTCGAGGCAATGAAAAAAACACTTAAAATGATCCTGCAAAGGATAATCGACAAAAATCAGTCCAATTGGCATCTTATGTTGTATCCATCTCTTTGGGCATACCAAAGCTTGGTAAAGACTACCATAGGTTTTACACCTTTTCAATTGGTTTATGAGCTGGAATCTATCTTTCTTGTTGAATGTGAAATTCCATCTCTTAAGCTAGCTGTTGAGCTCCTTCTAGAGACCTCTAGTCTCGAAGAGCACCTCCTTCATTTGGAACATCTCGATGAGTAGCATCGAGATGCCACCACAATTAATGAGGCTCATAAGAAAAGGGTTAAAACTCAGTACAATAAAGTTGTCTGCCCTCGAGTCTTTTTCGAAGGTGACCTTGTCTTGGTCTATGACCAAGATAAGGATGCCTTGGGGGCAGGAAAGTTCAATCCTATGTGGTACAGTCCCTTTATAATTAAACGAGTTTTAGAAAAAGGGGCCGTATGAGTTAGTTGATTTTGAGGGAAACAAGTTGGCAGAGCCTCAAAATGGGCTCTACCTTAAGAAGTACTTTGCTTAAGTAGTAGCTAGGTAATGGCTTCTTTATAAATTTTGTATTTTTGTACATATCTCATAGGGAGTTTTTGATATCAACACTTTTTGATCTGCTATGGTAGGTGTTGATGGATGACTTGGTCTATTTTGGATTCGCCGATGGTGCTAGTCCGCACACTCGAAACCTCACTTCTGTAGCTTGGGTGATCTACTATCCAAATGGTCAGTTGATGGTATCAAGGGGAGTATGCATTGGTCCTGCATCAAATACTATGGTTGAGTATATTGTCATCATTGATTTACTATCCGAAACTATTTCTTATGGAATTGATTCATTGGTAGTCTATCTTGATTCACAACTGATAGTGTCACAATTGAATAACATTTATCGGGTAAGGGATCCATGTTTATATGACCAATATTTAAGAGTGAGGGTGTTGCAAAGATCATTTACTTACATTACTTATTTGCACATTCCAAGATATCATAATTGGTTAGCAAATTCTATCGCTAATCAAGCTTTAGACTGGCACATCATTCATTCATAACAATAAAATCAAGCATCAAAAAGTTGAAACTATATATTTTATAATTATATATATATATAATAAATAATAATATTATATATATCCCGAGTGTACATAAGTGTGTCCAAAATAATATACAAAAATTGGGACTCAAATGCCCATAATCATGTCTAGTACATCGAATGCCCTGGCTCAGGATGAGTGGCTAAGTATGTGACTACTGCTTTGGCCACACGCCTAAGAGTCTGAAACCAGTCCCGTGGCATTCCAACCATGTGATGCTACATGTCTATAGGGAGATCCTCTACAGCCTCCATCAGTACCCAGTGAGTTAATCTCACCAAGTGCCGGTGAGCTATGTGTAGGAGTCGCTCTGTATCGACAGCCGCCTCTTTGGCACCTCGGCCACGACGTCCATGCCGTGGGAATCCATCTGGTCGTACTAGCCCAATATCTATAATATGATCATTATATTAGTCATTTGAATCCCATCAAAAAAAAATTTAAAGTTCACTTTCATATTTTTGAATCCCATGCCATGGTTGATGGTAATGCTAGATCAGGATCTCCCCGGAAGTCCAAGATGGCATAGGGGTAATCATCCACTACGATGAACTGCTACTCCCACCAGGAGAATAAATCATCATTAAAATCCATCCGCACTACATCCCCACCTCCTAGTCGTTTCAGCACATCAGCCCACTGGCCAATCCGCAGATCAAGAGGGCTACTGATCGGAACTGGTACTCTAGGGTGTAGTAGTGTGATGCTGTCAAGAAAGGAGCAGAAAATGGTCCCATACCCAAAATTTTTCATCTGGCCCTTTTTGATAGATGATAGCTGGCTCTCCAAGTTGGTGAGAAGAGGAGTACACCAATAAAATACTGTGGTGAGACAGTCTACTGCCAAGCTCATGGAAAGCCATAAAGCTTGGCTTAAGGAAGCTGATCCATTCACTCTGGCTATAGTGAACAGGATGATCCTCAATGACAAACTCTCTACGTGCTTGATTGGAATTTGGCTTCCAATCTTTTCTAGACGGCCCGTGCAATATATATGCACATAGTCCTCGATAGAAAGGCTACCTCGTGATCGGCCCGTGGAATGTACTACTTCTTCCCTCCAGGAAAGGCCTGTGATAAAATAGATATCCTCAATCTCTATCTTTAGTGGCATTTGATCAATCATGAATGAGTCGTCCTCGATGCTCCAGTAGTGAATGAGCATTTCGAGCAAGTGAGTATTTTCCTTCATATTTGGCATTTTGAAAAACTTTAGCAAACCACATCCTCTTAAGCCATTCAAGGCCCATGGATCGTTCATAGCCTCATCATCAATAGTGGCATGCTCCCTTTCGCTCCATGTGATTGGCATCCTGAGGAAAAACAATTTTGGACCATTAGTTTTTTGTTTTGAAGTTTAAACGGTGTATACATGGGTTTGTTTCATACATAGTCACGTCTAGGGCCTGCTTATTCACAGGTTGCATATAGCCAACCCACATAGACAACGCGACAAATTTTTTGAAATAAATTCAACGGTGAAACTTGAATTAAAATTCTTAAAACTAATTAGAAATTTATGCAAGACAATTTTGGGGGTTACTTGGTGATTTTGGGAAGATTTGAATGGTCAAATTTGGCAAAAGGCAAAGCTTGCTTATTTTTCTTCACTCCTTGTGCTCTCAACTCAAATGCTAACAATAGTGAGTCAAAAAACTATTTTATAAGATTTGAAAATTTCAAAACTTGATTTTGTTTTGTCTCATGTAACTTTTAACTTCGGAGCTTGGAATGTCGTGAATGTTTTGTTTTTCAAGACATTTTGGATGTTTTTTCGACAGTTTTGAGTCGGTTCCGTGACTGCAGACCCATCATGGCAAGTATCGTTTTCTCACTGGCATATAGATTAGGGAAGCGATTTTTCCATCGCATTATGCATACTAGCCTCTATTTGTCAATAGACTTGCCATAGGGTCGATCCCATCGTGTTATGCTTCGTAAACCATCTTCACTCGCCGATTTTTTTAAATCATGGCATGATGGTAGAGCCATCCATTTCATGGGCATCGTAGTTAGCACCTCACTAAAATTTGTTGCCCATGCTACTTCAATTTGAGTAGGCTCGGGTGTCCTCTGTAGTCCCACCATGACTTATGTGATGAAGACTCATTCCTCTTTTCTTCTTCGCTTCGATTTGGCCTTATACCCTAGAGGCTCCTTCGTGTTGAGTTGTACTACTGCATTGCATTTTGACCATTTTCACCTTTTTCCCTTGAGCTGGCTTCACTTGGACTCATGTTTAAGCCACTTTTTGACCATATCATTTGCAAAATCAAACTTGCAATCCCTTAGCTTCTGCAACTTGACACCCTATGACCCATGGAAGGAACATACCTTTGAGTGTCTTTGACCAGTTTTCGCCTCCCTGCATTGAGCATAGGATTGTTCCAATCCCAGGAACTAGATCATATGTGTTGTACAGGTAAATCCCCTTTGTGGATAGAGGCGATCCCACTAGCCTAAATGGGGTCTAGCAACAATCAAACAACGCTAACATGCAGGTTCCTAATTGCAAAGTAAAGGCTAATGATGAGAGCCTACCTCGAATCCAATGCTAGTATTCGTAGAAGAGTCGTCGCTTCCATTCTTTCGCTTCAGCTGGTCACAATCCTCATGATCCTCCTGAAGACTCTTGAACATGCAAAGAACAAGACAAATACAAGCATAAAATCCAAGAAATGCAACTATGTATCAGTCAGAAAGGATACAACTCAAACATCATAATAAAGACACATGAGTGGAACCATAATGATAGTCGTCTATTATTATTGATAAACAAAAGAGAATACAACCAAGTTTTGACGTCAAATCCTCCTTTGGCTGGGTGATCAGCAACACACGCCTTGCAAAGATTGTAAGGGATGGGGAACAAGCCTCTCTCCTTGATTACTTGGACATGGATCTCGTCCTTAAAGATTTAGCCTCATAGGGATGAAAAAGGCCTCTTGCAACATGAGCTTAGCAATTCTCAGACTTTGGGACTTAGATTTGGGGGCTTGAAGAGTAGAATTACTAACTAGCTCGTCAAAGGTGAAAGAACAAGCTTATATAGAGGTAGGAGGAGTAGATAAGACCATCCACTTGATTCATGGGATTGTACTTATCACTAGTAAGCTTCCATGAGAGGTGGAGAACTACTTCCCTCCTTGGGAGATTTGAAGCCCAACTGAACTAACTCAAACTGGAATCAGTTCATGGATAGGGTAGAAGGAACCTTCGAAAGTTTGTTTGTTAAAAGCTTTACCCAACTGGGTTGGCACTAGTGCGACTCTGAGACAGAGCGCCAGTTAGCGTGCCCTCTTTGGAGGATTTCCCCTATTGGCGCGAGTGATACACTGCGGAATAGCACCAATGGAGAAAGGGCTATATTTTTTGGTATTTTGCAGAAGGTGTCTTCAGGGCATATGGAGTACATACTCTAGGGGATACAATGTAGGTGTTTTCAAGTTATGTCACTTCTCACAGGTCCCAGAATAGGTCCTCCAATGTACAGGAGAAGGGGTAACAAGGACGGTGACAAAATACTGTGTAACAGATGCCCCCTAAAGCATGAAGCCCGAGAGAGAGAGGGGTGAAGTACTTTACAAGAACATGGTCAACTGAAAACACGGCCGCCAGAGAACCTGCACGAAGTACAACTGATATCTCAAATACATGATGTACATGGTATGGGCGCAACCATCCATAGCAGAGTACATAAAAAATCTGGATCCCAGGTATGGACGCAGCCATCCAGTGAGGATCGATGAGTAGACTCAGGCATGGTCACAGCCATCCAGTGAATCATTCATGTAGTGATGATAATAATCCACAAAATGCAACCTGGATCTCAACAGGCAAAATCCAGGGTCTTGCGCTCCATCTCGACCCGAACAAAGTACAAGTTCAAGCATGCGAATATAGGAGACGAAGTCGAACATGTGAGAACATCGTCTGATTATCAATTAATGATGAAAACTGTTAACAAACGCGAGAGGTACCACCAATAATGAAAATGGTCCTCAAGGTACTATAGGTACAATCCACGGTGTGCGAATGAGTGAGCCGGTGTCGAACACCCGTAGAATCATCCGATCGGAGGTTAATGATGAAAACCTCGTGTCGAACACGAAGAACCTGCCATTGAGGCATGCAGGCTCCAAGGTACCTGAAGGGAGTCTCTAAGTCAACTTCCTGGATAATGAGCTGAAGTCGATAGGAAGTGACGTTGATCGAAGGTGGGCCATAATGTTTCCCACATCATCGACACAAGATAGAGAAGGATAAAATGTTTAGTGTGAGGTATCAGAGGGAGGTTGAGTATTCTACAGAGGTCAACTTCTCTTGAACATATCGGCGGCACGACAGTGGACTTGGCAGTATTTGACATCAAATGATCAAGGGTCATGGTGACAAGGCGATAAGCAGATGAATGGTCAAACAGGATAACCCAAACCCATGGAGGCAAGTGTGAAACAAGATGAGATGTCCCCACCCAGACATGAATGCAGACGAGTGCCATGTTCAAGAGCGATATACTGCCGACACGACAATGATTACGGTTCCTTTATTCCCCCACCATTTCTAGCGAGTACCCCGGTTATTTTTGGATGACAAGCTTGATGGGGATAGCATGTGCTTGAGAGGCGTCATTTCAACGGAATCCGATGTCATTAAGTTTTAACGAGTCTGACAAAGGAAGAACTCGGTGTCTTTTCATGTTTAGAGAGTTTGAAAAGACAGTGAAAAGGAAACTCCAAGGGTGTCCTTTTTCGTAAAGTTGTGTCTCTCGAGCCCAAAAAAGTATAAAACCATGCTCGAAAGAATCACCGATCATTACGACCGAGGAGTACTTTTCATAAGTAGTGATTCTGATTTGAAAAAGTAAAAAAGCGATCAAAACCACGTCGCTTCATGACTGTTAACGAACTGGAAACGACAAAGGTCCGATGATCTTTTCATTTTTAAACGGTCGGAAAAGGGTTTAAAGATGACCACCTCTCATTACCATTTAACAAGTCGAGAGGGCCAACTCGGCATTCTTTTGACGTTTAGAGAGTTAGAAAAGAGCAAAAGATGACTCTAAAGTGACTTTTTCGTGTATTTACCGAGTCCGAAAAAGTATAAAATACAACTCGTTTCGCCGCCAAAGCTGCATAAACACTTGTCGCTGCACAAGCAATCGGTGTAAAATCCATTTTCGACACAAATATTCATAAAAATATTGGTAAAATGACTTTTAAAAACTATTTAGGGGTCAAAAAAGTTATAAAATGGTGAAAATGGTAAATAAAAAATTACTTTTCACTTTTTACCTTTGGAGAGCAACATTAGGGCTTTTGGAGTGCGACCTTCAGTTGGCGATCGCGACAAATCCAGTGGACAATTTGGAGCGCCGTCAGTGTCAGGTAAGAGGTATTGTCCTTAACTTCATTTCCATCTGTTTAAAATTTGTTTTAAGTTGCTTTTTCATCCCCTATAGGGAGGATTTTAATTTTAGGGGTTGCACCCATTGGCGCGGGTTTCAGGCACGGACCCGTGCCAATGGGGCAACTTTCCTATAGGGCATGCACCCATGGGCGTGACTGTTTTAGAAACAGTCTCGCCAATGGCCGCGCGGATTTTTAGGCAAACTTTTAACAAATTAAAACCCTTTTTCCTGCAATTTCAAGTTATTTAAGAGTCTAATTCATGATTTTGGCTTGCGTTTGCAGGGAAATACACAAAGATGGTGATTGTGTGGAAAGAATGGGAACATGACCAAGTAGACCTATTGGCTTTAGCAGATGAGGACTGCATGGAGGCACTTAGAGCATGTGGGCTCAAGAATTTTTTCATGCTATCCTATTTGTGAGCTCAGCCAGAGCTTTTACAGTATTTGGTCAACTTGTGGGACGTACAGGAACAGGTGTTCCAAATACAGGACCAAGTGTTGGAGTTAGACGTATCTAATGTCTACTTCTTCACTGGATTGTCACGACGGGGGCCGGTACCTCGATTGACCAGTAGCAGACCATCTAGAGAGAAGATGGAGGAGGTGAAGGCCTGAGTTTGTCCAGGTGCCAAATATGGGCAGGGCAGCTCGAAGGTGGATATCCCCACCATTCTGGACTTGACCCTGAGGGCATTGCTATTCACCATCACACGAGCTGCAAGGGCACAAGCGCCCCATGAGGCCACGAAGAACCATTTGATCCTGGTGACATAGTGTCTGAGTCCAACGATCTTCAATTGGGTATCAGCAGTGACGACCAATATGAAGAGGCAGCTAACCAAAGCCAAGCAGGGCAAGCCGCAACAGTTCGGATATGGTTCCATCTTGGTGACGTTCTTCTCGGAACACATGCCAAGCTCCCAGGGCCAAGGGGCCTTTATTGCAGACCCAACACCTCGAGAGCCGAGGATGGCTCGATGGGCGGCACTGATGCCGAGGGGTGGTGGCAGTCAGCAGATGTCCTTTAGACCTGCGTTTTTCAGGTGGCTTCGCCGCCAATTGATAGTGGTGGAGGACTGGCTGTATGCGGGGACAGATTTCACCAGAGACCCTGACCTTCCCTTGCCAAAGGGAAAGGACTGGGACGAGGAGATTGGTACGTCCTCATTTTTTGATTTTGTGTTTTTATGATTTTTTTTGTTAGTACATGCTTGTCCTAATGACCTTTATATGCATATGCAGATGTCGGCCTAGAGCATCCAGCTGGTATGTCTCCCATTGTGAGGAGACACCCAGTAGCAGTAGTAGTAGGAGCGGATCCTCAGGAGGAGGGTGGTGACAGAGGGGAGCTTATCCAGAACCTCGAGGCTATCACTCGAGGGATTCCACATTACGCTCGGCTAGCGGATGTCCCGCTAGCATACCAGAGGCACACTGTGGGGGTGCCAACCCGCATCCACCGACTCCTGAGGTGCTTAATACGAGCGGTGATGTGCTACCATGAGCCCCACCGAGACTAGATATCTAGGCTTTTCTTTTCATGCATATTTTTTGAGAGACATGTTGTCTCCGGATGTATTCAGACAAACATGTATTATTTTTTGATGATGCACGGGGTGCAAACATGTTGGACACACACACACACACACGCACACACACACACACACACACACACATATATATATATATAGATGTTTTATGGTTTATTGTACTTTATGCTTCTTGTGTTATATGTTATGCAAATGCCTGTCCAACACATAATTAGCTAATGCATCGGTTAACGTATTAAGTCATCTTGGAATATGTTGATAAGTAATGAAATCAAACTCCCTTTCTAATAACTTAACACATAAATACAACCTTAAAATCCAATGATCTCTGACGGAATAATGCCCGTTGAGTTGGTGGACGACAAGCTAAGAGTCCAAGTTCACAACCAATGTTCGAATGCCGAGGTTAATCACCTCAAGCTAATAATTCAATCACAGCACTATATTCAGCAACATTGTTTGTTGTACAACCTAGACAAACCCCTTGAATGTCTACTAACTCACCATGAGGATCGTAGATCACCCATGCCGTAGATGACAAGTTGCGTGTACTACGGGAGGCACCATCAGTGAAACCAACGTAAGGCGATCCAGACATCTATCCAAGAAGCAAAAAGACACAATAAGCAACAATCATGCCGACACACCAAGACAAAATTATAAAAACATGCACACACAACACACTTACTGAAAGCACACGTATATACAAAAAGAGAGTGCCTGGACTCATGCATAGTAATTTTTCAGATAAAGCCCATTTCGGGGCTTATCTAGGGGATTGCCTTCATAATCGATAAGCTCGTAGGCTCCTTTTTGCAAAACTCTTTTCACAATGTAGGGCCCGTGCCACATAGGCTCGAATTTTCCTGCCTCCAGCTTATCGTTAGCTTGATCATAGAGCAGTACTAAGTCTCCCTCAATGAAAGAGCGGGGGTTAACAGAATTATCGAAGTGAGTTTTCACTCGCTTCTTCTGAGATTCAATAGCTAAGGAGGCTAGACGACGAGTCTCGTCCAACCGCTCTAAGTAAAGAAGACGCTCTTCTACTTGAGTAGTATCAGGGAGCAATTCGACGACTATCTTTAATGAAAGAATCTCACACTCAATAGGAAGGGTAGCCTCTAGTCCGTAAACTAACTGAAAGGGAGTGAAACCGGTGGCATCCTTCACGGAGGTACGTAGGCCCACAAAGCATAGAACAACATCAGATGCCAATTGGACTTATGCATGCCAACAGTTCTTTGAAGCATCGTGACCAAAACCTTGTTCATGGCTTCCACTTGATCGTTTTCCTGAGGATAGTACGGGGTCGAACTGCCATGCCTAAGGCCCAACTGGGTTGTTAACTCGGTCATCATGTGATTACGAAAATGCTTTCCGTGATTAGTGACAATGGCTTAGGGTACTCTGAACCATGAAATAACATGCATGAACAAAAACTGCGCTGCGGTGTGACCGTCTTTAGACAATATAGGCATCGCCTTGGCCCATTTTGTAAAATAATCAATAGCAATGATGATGTACCCATGCCTCCCAGCCGAGCGAGGGTTACAGGTCATATAATCAATGCCCCATTTGGAAAAAGGGCCGACGGTTACAACGAGGTGCAGTGGAGCAGGGGGTGCATGCATCTTTCGTTGGTAAATTTGGCACTCATGACATGAACGGATGGCAAGAATGCAATCCTGGAAAATGGAGGCCCAAAAATAGCCAGCACGGAGGATTTTCTGTGCGGTGGCATATCCAGACATGTGACCACCACACGCACCAGAGTGGTAGTCATTCAAAACTCTCTCTGCTTCTTTGAATGTCAAGCATCGGCGAAGAACGGAATCAACGCTGAGATGGTACAGGGTGTCCCCAATGATGCGATATGGTTGGGCTTGATGTCGGATTCGTTGGTGAGCATCCTTGGAGGTCTCAGGACAGAAGGAGGACATCTGAAAGTAGACAATAATATCCCCGTACCAGGGATCGAGGGTGCTAATGAGGAAGAGAGTTTCATCTGGAATGGAATCCTCTAACTGAGAGGAGGCAGCAATAGATGGCAAAGAACACAAAAGTTCAACAAAGACAAGTGATTTCTTAGACTTGGCAGCAGCAAATTCCAAGTCAAACTCTTGGAGGATGACTATCCACTTCGGGTATTTGCCCCCCAACAACTGACGTGATAGAATGTAAGTCATAGGGTTGCAATCAAAGATCATTGTCGTGGTACGCAACAAGATGTAATGATAGAAGCGTTGAATAGCACAAATAGTGGCTAGGGCCAACTTCTCAACATAAGCATATCGAGATTCCATGTCTAAAAAATTGTGGCTAAGGTAATAAATAACGTGTTCAGTGCCATCATCATCATCCTGAACCAGAACCATGCCGATGGTGGTATCAGCAGCAGCCAGATACAACGTGTAATCGCAATGATAATTCGGAGGCCGCAACAAATGGGCAGAAACCAAAAGAGTTTCAAGATGTGCAAAGGACTCTTCAGTTATGGCATCCGATCGAAACGAGGTGTCGCGCTTGAGTAACCGTGTGAAACCTTTTGCCACTTCAGCATAATTCAAGATAAATCATCGTAAAAAGTTTGCTTTGCCCTACAAACTCTTCAGTTACCTCAAAGAAGCAGGGGGAGGAAGATTCAAAATGGCTTCGACTTTAAGGGGATCCAAGCGAATTCCCTCTCAGGAGACGATAAACCCGAGAAGTCGACTAGATTCTACGCAGAAGACGCATTTATGTAGATTAAGTCGAATATTGTAGTGTCGACAGCGGAGAAAAATTTCACGGAGATGTGACGGATGATCTTGGCATTTCGCTGAATGAGCGGGAAGGTCATCCAGATAAGGCTGTATGATGTGCCAGATATCATGAAAGGCGTAAGACATCGCACGTTCAAAAGTGGCATCGGCATTCTTGAGACTGAAAGGGAGGATTTTATATGCGAAAGTACCCCACAGACAGATAAAGGTTGTCTTATGTTGATCAGCGGGTGCGATATTAATCTGGTTGTAGCCAGAAAAGCCATCCATGAATGAATATATCTCACTCCCAACACACTCATCAATGAGCTAGTCAATGAAAGGTGTGGGGTAGTTATCTTTCGGGCAGGCTCGGTTAATATCGTGATAATCGACACAGACACGAATAGTACCATGCTTTTTATCCACAGGGACAATGATCGAGAACCAATCTATGAGTGGGATAGGGTAAATGAAAGAAATTTTTCAACTTCCGCTTTGATTGTTGCAGCCTTGTGGGGGTGCATAGGGTGTAAACGCTGATGAACAGGTTTGGCTCCTGGATACGTAGGTATCTCATGCACTATGATGTTTGGATCAATGTTAGGCATCTCTTCATAAGACCATGCAAAGACGTCGTGGAACTTGTGAAAAAGAGCTATATAGATTTGAATTTCCTCAGGAGTGCAAGTGACTCGTATGTAAATGTGCTCGACAATCCCTGGCTTGACAGAGATGTCGATAGGTTGGGTCTGTGTAATGTTCCCAAATTCCCTTCAGAAGATACTGGATAGACCTGAATAGGTGTCTAAAGAGGTTGTGAAGGGAGACACGGAGAAAACCACTCGAGACAAGCCAAAGTTTCCCGAAGGGTTGGGAGAAACGAGGAACGGTGATGAAGATTGAACCACGGAGGTTCCTCGAGAGACATGGTCTCTATGATGGCTTCGTCGGAAGGAAATGTTTCCTTTAATGGGTCCAAGGAGGCACATTCTCCAAGCCAAGGGGAATAGTCGTATGAGTCAAGAGCTCCGCTTAAAGAAGCAGATTCAGTAGGAGGAGCTGATACAACAACAATTTCGATGTAGTTGAGCTCGGCGGGACTCAAGGACATCTCCTCGCCCCATGATTCTATCTGGTCGATGGGAGGAAGGACCCAAGGATCAAAATGAACCAAAATCATACTGATGGAGGCGAGGTTTGGAGGTGGGAGCGAAAAAAAATCCATGAGGGCAGGATCTTTGAAGAGCCCAGCTCCCACACTCTCGAAAGGGATGGAGGTATGCTCCACGAAAGGCACATTGCCTTCAGAAGAAGAAGCGAAGAAGGAGAGCTGGTCTACCGTGACAATTTTCCTTTGGTGAGGGAAACGAATGACACGGAAGAGGGACGAAGCCACGGCACGCATGGCATATGTCCAACTCTAGCCCAGAAGGAGGTTGTAAGTAAGATTTGCGTCAACGACCTCAACTTCCACTTCAACAGTTTTTACTTCTAAAGTAATTGGAAATCATTGAAGGATACCATAGGGATGAGATTCTCTCCCATCAAAGGCTTCCAGTGTCATGGGAGACTGTCTCAAAGTTGGAGACCCAATTGCTTTCCAACAAGAAATAGACATGATGCAAGTTGACGTGCCTTCATCAATAACCGTATGATGGATCGTTTTCGAATTGATGATGACTTGTATGAGAAAGGTTATCTGATGAGGTAGCCTCGGGACATGGCTCTCGAGATCAAAGGTGATCAAATCCGAATCTACTGGGTCGATGCCACCGATGGCCGATAGCAGGGACTTTCTTTGAGGGGGGTAGCTCTGGAGAACTTCTAAAGCAGACATAGCTGACAGAGCCTGCGCTAAGTCCTCAACTATGCTATAGTGCTGGGCAGCACGAGCATTTGGGTTGTAAGATGATCTCCGAAGTACTCCTTTGGGAGGGGGTCGGATTGTCGTCTTAGTACTAGGTCTCTCGATGTGGAGCAGACCAGAACTGGATGGAGGAGCACTTGAGGGAACCTCAGGCTCCTTCCTGGTGGATGACGGATATTCCTTTGTTCGATTCGTTACATGAACAAGAATGATTCTAGCCATGAACACTTGGGAACTGAAGGGAGATGAAGACGAAGATGGATTAGCCACCATTTGAGTCTGTTGAGAGGGGAAAGGTTCTTTCAGAACCGCAGGAATCCCAGGAGCGCCTTTCAACAAACAACTAACCTCAGACCGCCTTGGGTAGTCTTTGGTATAGTGATCCTCATCACATATAAGACAAGGATACTTTGGTTTACACTTGGCTCCTTCCTCGAATGGAGGTTTGGAGGAATCCTGTTTAGGTTGCTCAGACTTATTCTTTGCTTTCCCCTTTTTCATTCCTTTCGAGGCCTTGTTCGCCGTGGTGGACTGGATGACGTTAACCTCGGAAGTACTTCTAGAATTAGAACCACCTTGAGAAGTATTTTCATTAGAAGCATTCGATTTTTGCTTCCTAGGGTTCGAGGATGAGTTTTTCGACGCCAGATTCACAGAGCCAATAACTCCATCAACAGATGGCTTTGGTGGAGCTTTGGGTGTACCAGGTCTCGGGGCATGAGGAAAATACTCATATAAAGTACCCGACTGAGAATAAACTAAGTCAAGGTACTAGGCATGCGTGATAACTTGCTCTTCAGTCACACAAGCTCCCATAGCAATGTCCTGTGCGATCTTAGGGACAAAGGAAGTTGTGAACCCATCGGTGAGGAGTTGATCAGGAATCCAGAACTTGAGGTTGGGCCATCTGGCCGGAAGTTTGTCTTGGTTGGATCTGGGACAAACCTACTTGCCCAGAAGGTTGAACTTGCTGGGTGTTTGGTTGTCCTTGCACAACTAAGGGTTGTCCTTGCAGACCAGATGGTTGACCAGGCTGAGCAGTGGGTTGGCTTTGCTGCATGTAAGGCTGAACACCCTACCCAGAAGGGTACCCTTGCTGGGTTCCAGGTTGTCCTTGTTGCGCGTAAGGTTGTCCCGGATTCCCGTAGGTTTGACCCGAAGGGTATCCCTGCTGGACTCTAGGTTGTCCTTGTTGATCATAAGGTTGTCCCGAGTTTCCAAAAGGTTGCCCAAGATAGGTAAAAGACTGACCACCATAGGCCGAAGGTTGTCCCTGGGAGGGTTGTCCTTGTGAGCCTCCAGGTTCCCTGGATAGGTTTGGCCATAATACTGCTGCCCATAATTAGGCTGCATGTAGGATGGCTGGCCTTGGTATGATGGTCCTTGGTACGGCTGCCTTTGATTCGGACGAAATTGGCCACCACCATAACCAGTGGTACCCCAAGCGACATTCAACAGAATGGAAGCCTCAATAGCGGGTTGAGCTGGCAAGGAGGTATACAAATGATGACCGATAGGGTCATAATAATGGCCTTGCACGCCTGGATTTTGGAGAGCATGCAAGTATTGAGAATATGCCCCCCCTGCTGAAATGGCATCAGAAGAAGGCAGGGCACTGCTTGTAGGATGAACAACTCTGGCAGCATGTGCCGACTGACCACTATGTACTGGACGACGAGACGGGCCAGCAACAGTAGTTATGATGGAAGATGTCGTAACGGCACTAGCAATCGGAGTTGAAGATGCGACACAAACGGTCGGATTGGTTGGAACTGACGTGACAACAGTATTGTGAACTTGGGAAACAAAAGATCCCGTAGTGGGAACGATGTCATGATCCCACATGGTACCAGAAGAGGAGCTCCTAGAGCCCATGGCATCCCTCAGATATCTATAGCGCGCAAGCATTGTAATACTGAGAGGGGTAATAGTGTAGGGCGTAGAGGGGTAATAGTGTCCTCCATATCAGAGGAAGCCATCAGGGTCGAAACACCACTAGGAGTAGGGGAATAATCCTCTTCGTAAGTTTCCCAAACAGGGTTCTAAAAGAGATCTTGAGGCTCGTCCTCTGGAGCATGAGAGTTTAACGGTTGGACACTTGGAATAACAAGGAAAGTGTCACCACAAACCGGTGTCTCAGAAGCAGCAGAAAAAGGAGACCCTTGGTCACTAGGGACGGGAGACGGGATCGATGGATCCGCCAGGATGATCAAATTCAAAAAATCCTAGACAAGCTAATGGAAAAAGACCCTACTCAAAACTAACGCAAACAAGATCTAACAAGGTAAATGTAATCATGGTCAAATAAATTTTAAGAAATTAGGACACAACTTGACCTTTTCAAGTTTTAAGAGTCGAGAAAAGGACAAAAGATGACTCTAGTCGCCTTCGAATATTTAGTGAGCCCGAAGTGACAAATGCTCAAGTGAGCCTTTTCTTTTAAGGAGTCCGAAAAGGATCA
>APFE030887168.1:2276-13091 GCA_000404065.3 Pinus taeda | reverse complement strand
TGTTTATCAGATACAAAGCAACGAAGATATCCTTCCAAACATTTGTTTACTATCTCAGTTTTCCCATCAGATCGAGGACGATAAGATGAGGCTATGAGCTAACTGAGTACCAAGACAAGAAAATAATTCTGTCCAAAAATTTCCAGTGAAAATGGGATCTCTGTCACTTACAATAATCTTTGGGTTTCCATGTAGCTTTTGAATTGTTTCATAAATGCAGTAGAAACTGTACTGGCTTTAAATGGATGTGATAATGCACAAAAGTGTGCATACTTGGTAAGTCTGTCAACTACCACCATGATGACACTCTTTCCCTCAGACTTGGGTAAACCTGTGATAAAATCCATTGAAACCTCCTCCCAACGTTGGCTTGGAATGGATAAAGGTTGTAATAGACCTCGGCAAAACTGCTTCATTAATTAGTCGCTTAAGATTTCAATCATGGTAAAGGAGTTTTAAATACTCAACATATCATTTATGTGCCGAATGATTCATTCAAGTGTGGCTTGAGTTTTTTGGCGGATAATCAGAAGTAAATCGCTATCGGGAACGAGAAGGCTTTTAATAATAATCCAAAATAATGCTTGCAAGCCTTTTAAATGTATTTTGAAACTCACGCCTTGATTATCAGATCGCAATCAGAGATTAGCTCGGGTCATAATACTTATATTATTGCGAAATCGCTGATCCCCGATGGCGATACACCTTATTGCATCGGGAGATTTAAAGGTGTCTTAAATTTGTGTTTCATTATATCCCCAGATTTCCAATAGCGATATCGCATCAGAGAAATAGGGGAGGGCCTTTTGTTATATTTGCTACTCACCTTTCCCGATAACTGATAGTTATTCACTTTTCGGATCGGGGTAAGTCAATGTGCCTTTGCATTAAATTTTCCTTGTTGTTGCAATATGCGATCTTGCGATCGCTTTATCGCAATAATAAAGAATTTTATATTTATTCATAAGACCGATTTAATTATATTTCAAAAAGGTTTATAATATTATGTTTCCTTTGGACCTTTTGATTAATAATTTTATAATGATGATTTGATACCAATTTATTCACACATCTATGTTTAAAACGGGCGCATTTCATATTATAGTTAGAAAGAAAAGTTTTATGAAATGGGGAGTTGTTGTATAGCACAACAGGTCCATGGTAGCAAAAGAGACAACTTTCAATTTGAGAAATTTATTTGTGAGAGGAACAATAGTTTCAATTTCTAAAATAGAGAGCCCATAACTTACCAATGGACCAAATGATTGCAAAGTGTTACGAGCCAAAAAGACAAACTCATAAAATATCATCAATATTGGTTGAATAACTTGGTATGTCGTGCAATCTTAGAAGATGATGGTCTCTTTAGGGAAGAAGTACAAAGCAACATACATTCGATCAAATAACCAATCTTTTGATCTTATTGTTAACATTGGATTCTCAGCCATGAAATCACCACATTGTGGAAGAATTCCTAAAAAACATAAAAGGATTCATATCAAATGTTTTATCACAAGCAACTTTAGGATGAATATAAGTATTTCCACAACATATACCAAACCAAATTAAGTGGTAGTATGTATCCAAAATTGACCTAGGTACTCGTGTCACATTTTCTATAACATGCACCATTTTGGTATACCAATTAGAAAAAGCTTCTTCATTAATGGCCTTATTATCCAAGTCACCTAATATCTACCACAGGTCATAGGCAAGTGTTAAGGGCTCATCGTCAGTTATTTCAGCTACTTGTCTTCCTTTTGGTGTACACCACTTCATCATAGCAATGATAATCACTAAATTGCCATAAATAAAACATGTAGCCCACTTCAAAACATCCTTGTAGGCCTCAAATAACTCATTCAATAAATAACTACAACAATTGAGTTGTTCACCATGGTTACAAGCTTCTGCAACATAAATAACATCCAGGGTACATTCGCCTTTATTGTGTTGGCACATGAGCGTACTTTCTATGATGTGGCATGAATATTTTATTATAGAATTCTTAATCATGTCAATAAAAACACCACAAACACCCCATTCAATGTCATACTTGGAGCAAAAATTGTCATCACCTTTCCTGTTGCCCTGCTTAGAAATAATCTAAAAGGTAGTGGAAACATCTGCGTCATAGGTTGAAAATCTTGTCAACCTATGGATATAATTAACATGGAATGGATGCTCCATGTTAGGCCACAATGAACCTCAATGCAATCAAATTATAAGAAATTTAGTGCACCTCATGGATTCTCTAGAGGTGCCAAAAAAATCAAGTTTCGTAGTGTCATCAATGATCATTGCAAAGGTTGAAAGTATGGTTTGATGCCAAGAGAATAAATTCCACTTGGTCTACCTAAAGGATCCATGAAACTTTAGGATTTAAAGTTGGAAATAGAAAAGATTTGGCCAAATCATTGTCAACCATCGAAATTTTCTCATATTTCCCTAGAGTGTCTACGATATTGACAATACATGAATCTAAAAAACCTAGTGAAACTACAGGTATAGAAAGACGATTCATAATTGAAGGTCAATGACTATGGGTAGTATAGATAGGGGGCCAAGAATGAGTTTGAGAATTAGAAAGACTCGATAAACAAGCCTAGACAAATAATTCTAATAGGTAGATATACATAATGAAGAATACAAACATGACACATAATGATTAGATTGTTAGTTATTAAATATGTTAATTTACCAAAAGTAATTTTCATCTAGATAATAATGATGACTAGGATGGGAACCTTAGTTTGATAATCTAGAAGACTCAAAAAAAGGATTATCATTATGGAAAATTAATGGGAAATGATTATAAATCCATAAAGTGGAAGATCAAAATAGTCAGAAAAGTATTACAGTAAAGATTAGAATAATGAATAAAAATACCCTTATTAATAATTACAATACTAATAGACAGGACACTTGAAATGCTCTTTCCAAACTACAATTAGTTGCGGCAGGTTGCAACTAAAATAAATTGGTGAAATTAATGCAAGTACATTAAGAAATAATTGTTGCAACGAATAGAAAACAAACGAACTAACACGATTGACTCAATCCTAGACCTAACTAATACTTAATTTTAGAGAAAACATATTACTAGAAAAAATCATCAACCATACTAGTGTTTCAGGAATGTGTCATTCACTTAACATCGAAAAATAACTACATCAATTTCCGCAATCTTGACAAATCCTAAATCTCATATCTCTGCAACAAAGAAAGGACCTAACTAGTGCATTTGTAGCTTCCCCAGATGTTTCAAGTGTTTGTTGTTAGAGAGAAAAATTTATTCTCTGGTAGAAAAACATTTCCTCTTTATGTGTTAGTCATGCCAAGCCTTTTGTCATTTCTTTTCAGAAGTTTGATCAAAGTCAACCAGAAACCTCTCTTCATTCAAATACCATAGCTCCTATAATAATTCCCTAATAGATTCATCATCTAACATCTCAGTGGCTTGCGCAATAAAAAAATTTAGAACAATAAAATCAGTTTGCACTACAACTTCTTGACCATAAACAAGAGAAGTAGACTGTACTTGTGTAGCTTCTTCACAGTAGTATGATAGAGGCATAAAGTAGTTGGAATTCATTCATCCTAATCATCCTTGTTTGTAGAACAAATCTTAGTAAGCCCCCTTTCAATTATTTCATTGAAAGTTTCAATTGTCCAATTTTCATGTTGATGATACATCTCTTATGATGCTGAATCATAAAGTTCTGCATCAATATGTCGATAGCCTCATTAATCAAATGAAAACCCCGATCACTGGTAGGACTTATCGGACACCCAAATATAGTAATAATATCTTCAAAAATAAACCATGTAGTACTATCAAATATACATTCATTAACAATTGCAACTTTAGCCCAACATGTTAAAAATATATGTCGCTAATATAATAGCGAGCATGAGAGTGTTGCACAGGGGGCCTGATGAGCCCCATGAAATCCATAGCCTATTTTTTGAAGGATTCAAGGGCTTGAACAGTGTGCAATGAAAGATCATCTCATTGAGATGGCTAACCAACTCATTGACAAACATCACCCCTCTTAGAGGGTGTGTCTAACATCCAGCGAAATAGTCCACTGCAGATGTCACAGTCATTACAATGAACAAATAAAGAAAGGTTTTCCTAATATCTCGCGGGATATTCCACAAGGATGGGACAACAATAACAACCATTACAACACATTATGCATAAGCTAAGTAATAAAATAGCTGAAATAA
Organism: Pinus taeda; assembly: GCA_000404065.3. Classification (NCBI taxonomy): domain Eukaryota; kingdom Viridiplantae; phylum Streptophyta; class Pinopsida; order Pinales; family Pinaceae; genus Pinus; species Pinus taeda. The sequence goes on along the minus strand of APFE030887168.1, from coordinate 8,858 downwards.
TTTAATTATCTTAGCACATGTGAAAGAAAACATTAAATACAAACATTCACTAAGTAGTTTTTCAAACATTTATAGTCCATGCATGAAGAATATGATTTACTTGAAGGCTTCTATTATTAAGTAAAAGTTCCAAGACACATGTTTACAATGTACATCACTAGCCCCAGTAGTGGAGCATTGGAGCCACTCCTTGCTCCTCAGAGAACTAGTTGATCTCTCTAATATCTTGCGGGAGGAGCCAAGGTGAAAAGTATTTTGCTCATACAATGAGGGACCATATATAACAAGGGTGACTCTTTGACTACCCTCATGATTGTTTTACTTCCTATGACTTTTAAATTTACATGACTCTCTACATTCCATGTGTGTCCTTTGGACATCCACTTTATAGTACATTTGAATACAATATACATGACCCATAATAGTGATGTGGAATATGACCACTCATGACATGACATGACATGACACTATTGGCATGGACTGCTTGATGTTGTGGAAATGTCAAGTGACTATTGCTTCCAAGTGTTGGTTTCCTTCTTGAAGAGGCTTTTCTTAACCTTTGCATGGCTTGGTGATGTAGAATCTTCAATGATATATAGCTCTGGATGGTCGCTGCAAAATTGTGTCCTTTTTCCTTCTCTTGATTGATCTTGTTAGTTCAATTTAGGCATGCTTCCCTCCTTCTCCTTTTCGATCATCTTGCCATGACATTATAGGTTACGTGTTATAGCTCTGATACCAATTGTTATAGATCTGATATGAAAATATATGAAAAGATACTAATATACCCAATAACTGCAAATAATCACCAAAAATAACAAGATCAAAATATATAGAAATGATTCTTTATTGATCAACCCTTAAGGTAGGGCAACACCATACATTCACTCCTTAAGGAAGGAGAACACTCCACAAGCCATATGCCTGTACATACAATAATCCTTGACAATTCCTTGACATCCTCCATGTGGAGTCTCTAGCCTCTATATAGCCCTCATACATGCATACCATGGGATCATTACCATGGTTTCCTCATACCATCCACTAATACCATGGGCCCATTACATTATTACTAACTACTTGTGGTCCCTTATATGATATGGGTTAACCACCTTATTTATTACTATGGCCCATCCCATTATTACAATATTACCTTGGGTACCTCCCTCGATACCCCATATTATCCCCCCTAGGTATATAACAGTACCTATTCCTACAATTCACTCATGATGATATGACGTCAATCTAAAAATCCTCTAGTCTAAGATGATGCATTCTGATCCACCAATTGAGCCTAGAAATAGTGACAAGCTAGGAAGAGGGACTTAGTTACTACGCAGTGTTTTGTTCCAGTAGCCAAGGGGAAATATTGAGCTCTAAGACTGTGTAATGTGCAGCTAAGGGAGGCCTGAAGGACAAGACTACGCAATTTCCAAAGCTGGTGGGGTCAGGATAAGGGAATGGAAACTGGGAGAGCCAACTATGCAGTTTTGGGAGTCAAGGGAGGTTGGGATTATGGGTATCTATGTAGTTCAAGCACTCAAGGAATGAGATTGAGTCTTGAGAATGCAAAGTACGCAGTTTAAGTTGACTTGTAGGAAAATACTGCGAAATTCTAAAGGTCAAGGTTGGGACTCAGGCCCAGAAACTGTGTAGTGCAACAGTCCTTAGAGACAAGGACAAAACATTGTGTAGTTTCATGCAGAAAGATCATAGCTAGAGGGATGAGACTACGGTATATGGAGATTAGGAGGGGCCTGAAGAGGCTGGGTTTCTCAGTCAGGAATATTTTCGGAAAATGATGAGTGAGATAGCTAATGGATCTTGACTGTGATCACATACTTAGCATACTTTGAAGACATGACAACATAGATCATCCAAACACATGAAAAAAACATTTCCCTCTACGCTACTTCTTTGAGATGACATACATCAAACGTGACACTTAAGATAGAGTTTGAGACGACCGTGATGACACTTGTGCAACAATTCTTAGTATTTTGTGTATGAGTGCGACAAACATTTACATAGTTAGAACAACTCATATACACAAATACAAACCTTTGAAAACATCCTAATCGTCTTGAAAATAATGAACAATAGCCAACATGCTCAAAGATGATAGCTAACCTAGCATATAAAAGAGAACAAAACATTGTAATAAAGCTCGTGAAATAATCTCTAATGTTTGAGACAATAGTGTACAATACCTAGGAAGGCCCTGAAATTGAGTGTCAGCCAAAATTTTTGAGGGTGTTGTAGCAGTCACAATATGTAGGAAAATTTTGAGAAAGAAGTATTAAACTTTACCATAAAAAGCTAAATTTAGTGTGCAGGACACCACTTTTGCATATTAAATCTATTTGGTTTATTTTTCACACACAAAGTCAAATTTGGAGAAATGAAATTACCATACATACAAATTTCATATATAGTGTTATATATATATATATATATATATATATAATATATTATATATATAGATATATGGTTTATAATATAATGCTCTATACAATATGTTTGGTATATTATTAATATAATCTAATTATTGAAGCACATTACAACTATGGAAAATTGTTGTTGAGGTTAAAATTGAGAGTGTATAAGTTTATATGAGAACTGTCTTATATAATATTTGTATAACATGTTATATACAATAATGTTTATCTATCTATCTATCTATCTATCTATCTATTATCTATATATATTATATATATATATATATATATATATATTATATATATATATATATATATATATATATATTATATATATAATATATATATATATATATATATTGTTAGATAAGTTAATTTTTTTTCTCTACAAAAATTATTTATTTGATTGCTAATATATATATATAAGAGGTTGAAGGAATCGAGCATATGGGAGGATTATATCTGAGTTATATTATATATAGTGATTCATTTTCAGAGTCAAACCTTCCCCACCATATGCGAACTAGACCAATTGATGGGTGACAAGTTATAGACTACAATAGTGGACCTTGAAGTGATGGAACATTGCTAGAAGAGGGCCGAACACCATCATCGAGAGAAAAAGAGAGCGGTGATAAGGTTCCAGGGAGGGAAAAACTATGATAGTGGAGTCTGCCCCCTCTTGCTTGGGTAATGGGGTACTCTGCAACTATTTATACTCACTATCAGATAGACTTGTTGAACCTTAGTGCTGGGATGAAAAGTGAAAAATAGAGAGATGGAATCATGATAGGCACCCCCAACCTCTTCTATCTGATGTCATGGCCATCTCCCACTCCCGCTATTAAATGTCGGTCGTCATTTCTCAATCGTAGTCTCCATCGTTTATTCAGATAGTATTATAATATTAATGTTTATTTTTATATTGTGAAAAAAGTCAACCACATGTGCCATGGGCCCAAGGCCATCTAACCAAAAGGTCATCAAAATTCCATGGAGGTGTAGAAGATGTGGGCTAGCCCTCTTGGCAAGCACTGAATTGGCCATGGAAAGAATTGTTATACTTATATTTAAATTTATAAATCATAAACCAACATTAAAAATATAGGATGTAAGCATTAATGTCACCAAAAGGTCATCAAAATTGCATGGAGGTGTAGAAGATGTGCGCTAGCCCTCTTGGCAAGCACCAAATTAGCCATGGAAAGCATTGTTATATTTATATTTAAATTTATATTTATCCAGTGCTAAAAATGTATCAGTTAAAAAATTGTTGAAAGCACTCATATATTTCACACTAAGGTGTATGCATCAACACACACAGTTTACATTCAGAGATTACTCTATAATATAGAGTTTGTGAGATCTAACTTATTCCTAATTTAGAAGGAGAGGTTGAGAGAATTTCTCAAACATCACCGACAACTCATAAACCAAGATTAAAAATATAGGATGTATGCTTTAAATCCAATTTCCCCTCTTAATTCTTAAATTACATAAATTTATTGAAACCACCCATAAACAACAAAATACATAATCATTCTTTAACTAGTTTACAAATTATTAGTATATGCTCCATCAAGATGCCTCATAACCCTAGGAAAGTTGTAATCGACAACTTGGATTCCAGAGCCAAAGTAAATTACTGGAAAACATCCGAAGACATCACATAACCTCATTATAGGGCCACTCCGACATATTCAATGAATGGGGGATCCTTCCCTAGATCCACAACTGCCATACCATCTCAACAACCATCCATGTTGAGCCTTTTCACTCAACTGTAGATGTTCTAAAATAGTTTGAGAGGTTCAAATTATTCATTAAATTCATCAACAGAATTAAATGAATATTCATTTGTGGCTATATTTGTTGATTCTTTCCCTTTTAACAAATCGCTAGAACAACTTCTACAATTCCATGATCTATGCACAATTTTCCACACATAACGCACATGCAAGAAAACTTCGTCATATGTAGGAGGGTCTCTTATATGCAGGTGGGAATTCTGACGGCAGATCTCTCCCACTATGATAACAAAGATATTTATTTCTCTAAAATAACAATTCTACATATAATTCACAACAATCAGTAGTTCTATGTATATCAAAAAAATCACCCACTTATCACATTGTTAACAACTAGACCACAACAAATATCATGTGCATGAATTCATGCTAACATCAAGATTTGAGCCTCTCTCGCACACGTTGATGTAATACAGTTTGATAAAGAGATGCCCGCTTATGAAACAACTCCATTTTTTTAGATAATTGAACCTTGAACATGGGCTTGATAACATTGGGCTCACTGTACCACACCGCACTGCACCATACTTGAACTATTCAACAACTTAACTCAAAATAGTCTAGCACATAGGCTTGATATCAAATAAATTTTGCTTCTCTGGTCAAACAAATTTCGTGTCTCTGATTCATTTTCACTCCATCGTTTGTGATTACATTGCACCTTGCCACGAAACGAACGCCTCCTCTAACAAAAATTGAGTCCTGCATCTAGCCTAAATAGTTTCAAGCATACGATGTCTCCAAAACATGGTCTTGACCACCATAATGAGAAGATTCTCACCAGCACACTATGCCTCAAATCTCTTATAACTAACAACATTAGCCTCAAATTTCACACCACCACAGAGATGGAGTACTAGGGATAGGGTCAACTTCTGAATGTTATAAGTCTCGTCCAATTATTGTCACTCTCCTCACTAGTACAAAATTTACAACATTAGTGTTCACAATATGCAGAGTCTACTACTCCCACAAGCTCTTGCTCAATCCCAACATGAGCCCGATGCTCTGATACCAAATCAAAAAATGGTTGAAAGCACTCATATATTTCACACAAAGGTGTATGCATCAACACACATAGTTTACATTCAGATATACTCTATAATATAGAGTTCGTGAGATCTAACTTATTCCTATTTTAGAAGGAGAGGTTGAGAGAATTTCTCAACCATCACCAATAACTCATAAACCAACATTAAAGATATATGATGTAAGAAGTAACTCCAAGTCTATCTCTATGTGTGTGTGTGTGTGTGTGTGTGTGAGTGTGTGTGTGTGTGTGTCTATATATATATATATATATAGATATAGATATAGATATATATTTGTGCATTTATGTGTGTTTTTTGTAAAACGTTTAAAGAAGGTATGTTTATGTTGGCATTATCTATTAGGTGTTGTCCTTTACGAAAATTTACATGATGAGTTGTCCTTGATGACAACCTATTTCATGAAGATGAAAATATACTTATTGAAGGCAGAAACATGATGTGTTTACAGATGTCACAGAATGCATGCCAGTTCATAGGAATGATAGAATTGGAAGTTCAAGAACTATACACGGGCCCTATTAATCCAAGTAGCGTATGCACGCAATTCCAATGAAGAAAAGTAGTGTATGTATTTTGCACCATGGTATTCTAAATACAAAGGGCTCTAATCATGGTATTGGCCCATAGTAATGATCATGGAAAAGGATATTTATCGCATCAAAGAATACCATCGACATAACTATGGCTTTTACCCAAGGTATTGAAAAAGGCTAAAAATATATAAGCTCATGAAGATCAAAGTGTGTGTATGGTACAAGTGATGGAAATATATGAAAATTTAGATGAAAAGAAAATATGCATGTTATGGGTTCTTGATGCTTTTCTTGATCTAAAATAAGTATGCACCTGAGATTTTTATGATGGATGAGATCCAATAGATCTAATATAATTATGCAGTAATGAATACAATGATGGATGAGGGTCATGAGACTCGAAATGAATTTTCATTGTATGATATGCTCATAGAGTGACTAGATCAAAGTACTAACGCATGTTTTTATCTCTTAATATTATGATATGGGTATTTCTAAAGTTCTAGAGAGATACACAATTTTAGGTCAAAATTTGCATATCTATACACTGACTGGTCTCGGGAAAAGCACATATACACGTGGGTTCACCTCTTCAAATGATCCAAGTGGATATTGGTGGCCACCCGCTAATTCGACTTGGATCCCCTCTAGTGCTTCGTGCAGTTTTTTTCAGTTTCCTTAATTACAGCACAATTTACTATTTTTAGCAGTTTTTCGGGTCCTAAACTTCCAGAGCCATTTTGAGGCCCTA
>APFE030887165.1:384493-426867 GCA_000404065.3 Pinus taeda | reverse complement strand
CATGGTCTATGAGTTGCAGGATGCTATTTGTGGATGATTGGTCAAGTTGGTAAAAATAGATGGACCTATATTTTTAGACATATGGGCGGAGTCTATTTTTAGACTGCCATGCTAAAAATAGAACAGTCGAATATTATTAGCCCTTAATAATATTTGGACTATAAACATTATCTTATTCTCTTGGAGCACTTCAGTTCGAGCTACAGATGTGGCACATGCAACTGCCAGAAGGAAAGACGTGGTTCCTATGGGTTAACTTGAGCTATTGCATGGAGGACTTCAGTTAAGACTTCAATGATTGAGTTCTACGGAGTTGGATCACGAGTTGATGGAGTTGTGTTCAGTTTGACTTAGTTGAACTAGTTGTAGTTAGTCTAACTGGAAAATAGACTAATGTTGAGTGATGTGAATTAGTTATTAATTAATTCACTAATTATTAACTCATAAAGCAACTGGAGAATACATCAGTTAACTTAGTGCATGGACAGTTCAGTGGAGACAGGTGTTAGAGGTGAGTGAAAGGGCAAGACAACTATCAGTTGTGACTATAGTTGTGCATGTGATTTGCACATGCATGGATTGAGTAATGCCAATGAGGATTGCGTAGTGTTACACAAGGGAAACACGTGAATGGTTCAGCTATCCTCATCTATTCTTCATGCAGGATTGCGCAGTGGAGGCAGGCAAGCAGTGGAGGTGATTTGAGCCAGTGATTGATTCAGATCTGAGCTAGTTTGTGTGTAACAGGTGGAGATAGTACTGAGTACTTGTGAGGAGTATTGTACTATGTATTGTTACATATTCTCAATCAATATAATATACAGATAGTTGAGGGGTTTTCAACTGTATGCTTTCCCCAGTTACATACTGTGTTGATATGTGTGTTTGATGTATTTAATTCCGCAAATTGTTGATGATCAACGTAGAGGAGGTTATGTATTATGCATGTTCCGTAAATAGTGTATAATCAGGATAATCTCTGTGAATAAGTGTCATATTATTCAAAATTTATACATGCATCAGTGCCTCCAATTATTGTGATTTCCCTATTCTTGATTGCTTATGGAATAATGTGACATATAGATCCTCTTTGCCCTCGATTTTGCAACCAATTATCTCAATCACTTCCAAAAAAAGAATTATCACGATTGACAACACCTACACTGGTGTTGGCATTTCTTCATCATCGATTGGAGTGACAACAAATATCGCTACCTTGCTTTTCATCTTCTACACTATCATGCAGTGGCCTCAATCTATTACTCACAATCCTCAAGGGATATTTCCACTTGATGGGAATAAGAGGTTGTGACGAACCTCCCTTCCTCACAACTTCTACGATGGCTTGTATTCTGAAGGCTATAAGGCCACAGAAAGCCCAATCTTGTAACTAGATTTCCTGAAACACAATCCTCTCTAGAAAAATACAATTCTTATACTAAAAGAAGAATATAAAATGACAACACAACATAAGAGGGCAAGAGAATGGTATAGAGGTTTACACAAAATTTCACAAAACTTCTCTACCCTGCTCTACGCAAGTGTTTCCTTTATTAATGTGGCCACAAAAATGATTACAACAAACATTCCTTTCAGATCCATAAAAGTAGGACTTAATCCACTAAAATAGAGATACCTCCTAATTAAATACTACAAACTCAATATATAGTGGATAGTTCTCAACCTTTAGAAGATTGGAATCTCTTACTTGGTAGCATGCCATTTATTGCACACACACCTCACAACTCATTCAACAACTACATTTTTCTAGAAATTACAAGGAAAATAAAATTTAAAACAATGCCCCTACATCATACTGCTAGTCTTGAAAATGTTCACAAACCCCTGTTCATGAGGTTCCCATTGGATTGTTGCTTTTCTATAACATTGCAACCAATCTTGATGGGTGGGTTCCTAGATAGCTTTTCAAATAATTTGGTTCTCCATTTAAGTAGTCTGTTAATCCCACATGGCTCCATTTGTAACTATTCTTTCCATTTCATATCTTGACATAATGTGTTTGCAAGATTTCCTTTTGAATTCCCGCAATTTATAGGATCTTGTAGGAATTGTTTTCTTACAATTGAACATATCTTCTTAACTATTACAATAACAGAAAATAAAACTAAACCTATTAACATTGTTAAGAACCATAAGCTCTTTGTGGAAGCCTTCTGATCCTGCTCTCTTTTTCCTACTTCTTGTCCATAATTTCCCATCCCTTAACCAATTTTGACAACCTCTTCAAACCTCTTTTATTTTGGGTTATTTAGGAAAGCATTCTGTTTTTCATTAATCAAAATTTCCTCCATCATAACTATCTCTGCTACAGAGAGTGTTGACTACTTTTCACTTCCCATTAGCTCCCAATTATTAAACATTTCCTTCTCAAAACTAAATAAAATCTGATTTGTTGAAGGTGAATCAGTTACCTTCAGGTCTATAGTTGCAACCTCTATTTTGTCTTCTTATTAGTGCTTCACATTCGCTGTGTCTTTAGTCAGTACATCCTTCTGACTCATCAACAATATACTTGATTGAAATTTCTCCTTAGCTCCTTCATCTTTTATAGGCAATAATACATGTTTATTACCATCATTCTCAATGGCATAGGTATTCATTATGCCATCATAGTTTACCTTTCTATCATATTGCCACGTTCTTCCCAGTAAAACATGACAAACATTCATTTGTACAATGTCACAAAGTACTTGTTCCCTATACTTTCCAATTTGAAATTCCACTTGGCATTGCTCATTCACCAACATTTGCTGACATTTTTGGAAACACGAGACCTTGTATGGCGTGGGATGTGGTACCCTTTCCAACTCTATTTTTTCTACCATCTTTGTAGAAACCATATTATCAATACTACCATTATTAATAATCAATTTACAATACTTACCCTTCGCTTTGCATGTTGTTTTAAGCAAATTCCTCCTTTACACCGGTGCACCGACATCTTAATTTGTCTTTAGAAACACTCCATCGTTAATGATTCTCCTTCTTCCGGAACATTGACACATTCTTCTTCTACCTTTGGTGCTTCAGCTTCAGGTTTTACTATTTGTGCCTCTCTTCACCTTGTAGCATTCTTTAGAAATTCCCATGAATAATGACCCAATTGACCACATGTGTAACACCCCATTTGTTGATCTCTGCCTCTGCCTTGTCCTCTTGAAGAAGACCTTCTTCCTTTGGAATCATTAGCTCTATTTGGCAATGGTTGTTGGCTTGAACTGCTAGCTTCTCCCTTTTTCTATTTTTCTTTCTCTCTAGAACTTCTTACTCCTGTTCTTTGAATTTGTTTCCTCATTAACTCCTCCTCAGATTTTAGTGCAGCTTGATATGCTTCCTCAATAGATATCAATGTCATTAGACTTAATTCATCTTGGATATCAAATCTCAACCCATTGATGTACATGGAAAATCAGGTGTATCTTCTATATGTCTTGAACTAATGTTTACTTTGTAAAATTCTTCTATATGCTCCCTAACAATCATCATCTTCTGCTTAAGATTTTACATCTTTCTAAACAAAATTAATTGATAATATTTAGGAAGGAATTTACCTTTCAATGTAGCAGTCATACTACTTTAGCTTTTGATATTGAATTTGTTCTTTGAGATCCTTTCTTCCTGCACTCCATCCCACCATAAATTTGCATGTCCTCTCAACTTTGTGAGAAAAAACTTGACTTGCTTGTCTTCTGGTATCTCCACATACTTTAAATGCTTGTTCAAAGCATTCATTAGAGAAATTTTGAGGTCTAAAACTTGCCTCAAAACAAAAATATCCACAAAATAAAAGTTAAGAACTAATTTTCAAGATGATGATGTCAACCATGGGGGTTTCACCATTTTGAGTAAAAAAACTAAAAAAAAAAATAATAATAATAATAATAAATTTTCAACTTGTATTTTTAACTTATCTCCCTACAGTTTTACTCAAATTTCGAGTAGGATAACTCATTTGATGCAAAATTTAATTCCCCAATTATGGAATACCCATGTTGCATACTTTCGATGGACTGTGCTACACTAAAAATGAGAAATAAATGAAAAACGTGATTGCAATCACGTTTTTTCATGTATTTCTCATTTTTCTTGGAGCAAGGTCCATCAAAAGTATGAACACATGGGTACTCCTTGAATGGGGAATTAAATTAGCATCCAACGAGTACTCTCTCTCAAAATTTGAGTAAAACCGTAGGGAGATAAGTTGGAAATATGAGTTGAGAAAATATGCTTTTCTTTTTCCCTCTAAAATTTGATGATGTAATTAACCTTATTTTATTATTTCCACTATTATTTTACAATATTCTTTAGGAGGCCCATTTTATACCTCAAAATTTCTCTAATGTTTCTAGTCCATTGATTCATCTAGTTCCAAACTTCCACTATATGTGGGTACTTCTGCCTTTGACCCTGAAATTGAGCAAAAAAATGATTTTAGCAACCTGACCTCTGGGTTTCTGCGACTGTCTCCTCTTCCTCCTCTGTAAGTTCTTCATCAATTCTATCACTTGTATGATTGTGATGCATGGTAGGCTCCATGGCTTCCAATCTTCGCTAAAGATTTCTCACCTCTTCCCTCAACTTTGCATCACTGCTAGTCGACCTCTTCCTCGACCTCTACCTCTTCCAACTCTAAATGCCATCCTTGATAGAATAAATCAAATTCAGGGACACTTACAGATACTTAATTTCTCATTTCCAAGAGATTGTCACGCTCTGATATTACTTGATGTAGAATCAAATATTTTCACTTGCTAATTTCACAATAGTGGATATGCACTTAAAAAAAATCTCGTCACTTCCTATATGACCATAATTGTAATGTGATAATCTATGATTTTTTCTAGCAGAGGACTAGTTTTTTTTTTGAACTTTTCCCGTCATTCACTGCATTTGTTTCCTAGCTCAGGGTATAGATCCCTTTCAATTTTTCAATGATTCATCCATCTCCGAATTTGAAACGCTGGTTATTACAAGACCTTGGTGATGAGACTAGTCCTTGCTGTCTCTATCACAATTCTCAAAATCTACCTAATACTCTAATTCTCATTGTTTGTTTTCTATATATTAATGCAACAAACTAGCTCATGGCCCCATCACATTAATGCCTCCGATTATTATGATTTCCCGGTTCTTGATTGTTTATGGAACAATGCGATCTATGCATCCTCCTTGCCCTTGATTTTCCAACCAATTATCTTAATCGCTTCCACATAGAGAATTTTCATGATTGACAACACCTACGTTGGTGTTGGAGTTTTTCCATCATCGATCATAGTGACAACAAATATCCATACCTTACTTTTCATCTTCAACACTTCTATGCAATGGCCTCAATCTATTACATACAGGCCTCAAGGGAAATTTCCATTTGATGAGAATAAGAGGTTATGACGAACCTACCTTGCTCACAAATTCTATGATGGCTTGTATTTTGAAGGTTATAAGGCCACATCAAGCCCAATCTCGTAACTAGATCTCATGGAACACAATCCCCTGCAGAAAAATACAATTCCTGTAATACAAGTAGGATATAAAATGACGATACAACATAAAAGGGAAAGAGAACTGTGCATAGGTTTATGCAAAATTTCACAAAACTTGTCTACCCTGCTTCGTGTAGGCGTTTCATTTATTAATGTGGCCACAAAAATTATTACAACAAATATTAGTTTTAGATCCATAAAAGTAGGACTTAATCCACAAAAATAGAGATACCCCCTAATTAACTAATACAAACTCAACCTATAACGGATAGTTCTCAACCTCCAGATGGTTGGGAGCCAACTCTTGGCAACACGAAATTTATTGCACACACACCTCACAACTCATTCAACATATACCTTTTTCTAGAAATTACAAGGAAAATAAAAATTAAAATGACGCCCCTACATCACTAGTTACTTGCAAAAAAAGATAAAATAGAATACAATTGTTGAGAAATTGACTAATAGACCAAGGAGACAATTTAAATCACTCATAAAATTTGATGATATCATTGCTGAACATGAATACAATGTATAAAATCTTCAATATTCCAAACAATTCGAATTAAGTTGGGGTTCCATGTGCATGTACTCAGTATAACTCAAGAGCATTTTCCTTAGTTGACAAGTGAGTCAAAATTAGACTAGGGGACCCAAAATTAGAAAAATATCCTAAAATAGAGTGAATTGTAAGTGAGTTGAGTTAGAAATCAATTAGAACTAATTAATAACTTTCACATGCAAAATACTAACAAGTTAAACTCCAAAATAGTACTAAAAGTCAATTAACGAGGGGAGGAGATAGAAAATGATGGTTATTTGCTACAAAGTAGGAAGTGCATACTCACATGAGGAAGACCTATGCATGAGGTAGTATGAAATCATGGAGTGGAATTATTGTTAGGTGAACTTGATTGGGTAAAAGTTGTTTTGTCAAACATTGGTTGTTTCAAGCACATGGTTTTACTGGCCTGTGGTAGACACTATTACAATGGGAAATCAACAAAATTGATTGATGTGGTGAAAAGGAAATGGCGAGCAGTTTGAAGATAGAGATAACCAAATTTAATCAGCAAAGTTCCAAGTTGTGGAAGCTCAAAATGGAGGATTTTTCGGTGGATAGAGATTGATGGATTGCTGTGGATTGATGTACTGCACCAACAAGGATGTCAATAGAAGATTGAACCATGTTGGATTGAAAGGAAAATATAATGATATGATTGTGTCTTTGAAATCCAATATTATTGTATATATCAGGGGAAGCTATAATGAAGGCCTTGTAGGGCAAGTTAGGGGAATTGTATCAATCTAAGTCTTTGGTGAACAATTTTTTCACGAGGAAGAAGTTGTATACCCTGAGGAGAAGGATGGAGACTCAATGGCATAACATTTGGATGACTTCAATACTGTGGTAAGTCAACTATTATTTTTTGATATTAAGATTTCATATGAAGAAATGTCCATCACATTGTTATGTTCTCTACCTAACTCATGGGATAGTCTGGTTATTTCCATAGGTAGTAATGCAACTACTTTAAAGTTCAATGAAATAGTCTTATCCTTGTTATTGAGAAGATGAGATGAAAAATATAGAAAAACAAAATGAAGATGCCTTGTCTATGAGAGGACGCCCCCAAAATAGAAATAAAAAAAAGTCCTCGAGTGCGAGATAGAAATATCGAGGAAGATCTAAATCTTTAGGAAAGTTCATAAATGTATGTTGGAGACGTGGAAAAGAAGGGAATTACAAGAAATATTGCCTATCTAAAATTCTCAAGAAAGGGAATTCTAAAGATGCTTCTATGCAAAAGAAAAACCTCCTTAGATGGAGGGGATGCATACTTTTCTTCTTTAACTACACACATAGATCATGAGGCATGTATGGTTAACTTAGGCACATCCTTTTGTATGACTCCTCATAAGGAGTGATTTTGCTAGTATGAATGATTTGATGGTGATTATTTTTTCTTAGGAGATGACTCGACAACCATAATCATAGGATGAGGAAAAGTCAAGTTGAAGCTTATGGTTGGAAGGATTAGGACACTCCGTGGTGTTCTAAACATCCCAGGATTAGCCACAAAATTTATTTCTGTAAGCAAGATGAACAATGCAGGTCTAAAAATAATGTTTGAAAGGGATACGTGCAGGATAGTTCAATGATAAATGGTATTTCCGAAGGGAGTTTGGATTGAAAATTTATATAAGTTGCTGGTGATTGGTGCAACAATCTCATTATTATTGAGAATGGAGCAAATGAAGGAAGAAATCCCGTAGCTTCTAGAGAAAATACTATGTTGTGGCATTAAACACTGGGACATACTAGAGAGAAGGGCCTTCAATTACTTCAAAATAATGGTATGGTAGAAGTTATGTATAATGGTTCTCCAAATTTTGATTCTTGTGAACTTTGTTTATGTGGAAAGCATAATTTAGTAATATTCACTCGTTCTGAGGTCAGACGGAATATTAAAGTGGGTGCACAATGATGAGTTTGGACCTATGTCAGTTCCATCACTGGGTAAATATGTGTACTATGCCTCATTTATAGATGACTTCTCCATGCATACATGGGTTTAGTTCAAAGGATTTAAGGCTCTTATCGAAAATTAGACAAAGAATAAAATTAAAAAGTTGAGGACAAATAATGGTGGAGAATTTTGTGGGAATGAATTCAAAGAATTATGTAATAAGTGTGGTATAGAAAGGAAAAAGACTACCCCATACACACCTAAGAGAATGGAGTTGTAGAAAGGATGAAAATTACGTTGATGGAGAAAGAAATGGACATGCTCAATGGTGATAAGTTAGGACAAGACTTAGGGGTAGAGGCAATAGACATTGCGTGTTATCTGGTAAATAGATCAGCCTCATCACTGTTGAATGATAAGACTTTGTATGAGGTGTGGACTAGTAGGAAACCTTCTCTTAAACATCTTAAGGTATTTGGATGTGATTCTAATGTACACATTCAAAAGGAGAATAGGACTACGTTGGATAAGAAAGCTAAAAAGTGTATCTTTATTGGATATAAAGGTGGTTTGAAAGGTTATAAGCTTCAAAACCTAGAAACTGAGTTGCTTATGTAGAGTTGAGATGTCATATTTAGAGAAGTCAAATATGTTGTCAAACATAAAGTCCGACCAAGAGAGAAAGAATTAGAAAATATAGAGTTTGAATTGAATGATGATAAATCAAAATACGAAGAACATGAATAAGAAGAAGAACCACAAACTCCGCCACTGAGGATATTGGTTTGGGAAAGAAGACAACTAGAAAGGTATAATTCACTTGATTTTTGTTTTAATTTTTCTTTGTTTATTACTGATGATGATCCTAGAAATTTGAGGGAGGTAGTGGATTTAGAGGATGGAAAAATATGGAAAAAAGGCCATGGTTGAAGAAATGGAAGCCTTGGACAAATATGAGGCTTGGGATCTAGTGGAGTTTTCAGCTGGAATAGATCATATTGGAAACAAATAGATGTTTAAGAAGTTGAATGCAGAAGATAGAGTGGAGAAATACAAAGTTTAGTTAGTAGAAAAGGGTTATGTTCTGGTAGAGGGATTTGTCTTTGGTGATATTTTATCATCTTTCCAAGCTAACTTTATTAGATTTATTTTATTTGTTGTTGTTGCTTTTGATCTTGAAGTAGAATAGATGGACGTGAAGACAACATTCCTACATGAGGATCCAGAAGAAAAAATCTATATGAAGCAACCAAAAGGTTTTTCTATGAAAGGAAAGAAAGAGCTATAATGTAGTTTGGAAAATTCCTTGTATCGGTTAAACCAATCACTAAGGATGTGGTATAAAAAAATTGAAACTTATTCATTGGGACTTGGCTTCATAAGGAATGAAGTAGATCATTATGTGTATTTCAAATTAGTTGGTGGTCATGTTATTTATTTAGTATTGTATGCGGATGATATGTTGGTGATTGGAAATCACAGGGAAATCATCCAAGAAGTGAAAAATTATTTGTCCTCTAAATTTGACATGAAGGACATTGGCGCTAAATATTTTATCTTGGGAATTGAGATTAAAGGAGATAGGGAAAATAATAAAATCTGATCAAGTCAAAGAAAGTATGTAGAGATAGTATTATACAGGTTTAACATTCACAATATAAATTGGTAAATATGCCTATTCCTATAACTATAAATTTATCTATTGATCAATTTCCCAAGACACATAAAGAAAAATAAGACATATCCTATGTTCCTTATGCCAATGTGGTTGGAAGCTTGATGTATGTAATAATATGTAATAGATTGGACATTGCACACAAAATGATGTTATTGAGAAAGTATATGTCAAAACCAAGCAAGGAGCATTGAGCAACAATAAAGAGGGTTTCAAGGTATATGTGTGGCACTATTGGATATGGATTGTGTTACCAAGGAAGACTAGGATTGGATAGAGTGTTCAACATACATGGATTTGGTGATGTAGATTAGGCTGGAGATTTGGATCACAAAATATCTACAAGTGGGTATGTGTTGAATGTATTTGGAGGAGTAATCATTTGGATGAGAAAAATACACTCTATAGTGGTACTCTAAAATACATACGCTAAATGCATGCCAACAACTCATGCAAGCAAGGAAGTAGTATTGTTACAAAGATTTTGTTCAGATATCGATTTGGTACGAGCTATAAGGATAGATTGTGACAGTTAGTGCAATATTCTTAGTGGAGAACCTAACTTATCATTTGAAGGAAAATCATATTAATGTCCAATATCACTTCATGAGAAAGATAATTGAAGAGAAGGAGGTGCTAGTGGAAAAAGTGGACATTTTGAAGAATGTTGCAAATTCATTAACTAAATCTATGAGCATTGAGATGTTCTCTTGATGTAGAGAAACAATGGGCATTATTTCCCTAGATTTATAAAAGTAGTTTTGTGGCACATGGTGTTTTTACTATGGTTTTGTAATTTCAGTTAAGGAGCTACTATTGTATTCTAATTCAAGGTAAATGGATTGACTATTCATGGTTGCTAGAGGATATACATTGTATTGTATTACTTTACAAAAAGAATATATATCTATATCTATCTATCTATCTATCTATATATATATATATATATATTATAGATATATAAATTGAAAATTTTGTTGTCAGCCCCAAAGGTTAGCCCAACTAGTAAAGTCAGTGCCTCGCCATTTGTGAGGCCACAGGGTCAATTCTCTTTGAAAGCCCTTGGGGTCAGGTCTGTGATGGCCGAGGGGCATGATCTTAGAGATCAACTCTAGTGTTTATGTGGACGTACCTGGAATCCACTGACCACGGGTGTCCGCAAACCACACAGTAAACAAAAAAAAAGAAGAAAAAAAAAGAAAAAAATGATTTTATTCTCGGTTTTGGATTTCTAGGATAAATTCTCTTTGTTAATGTTTGTGTTTTCCATTGAATTTTTTTTGTTTTAATTAAGAATATGTTTGAAACAATTAATTGTACAAAGTTAAAATGCACAGTTAGTATCAAATCCAAGTGTTGGATTTAGGGGGATTTCCTTGTTACTGAGGGTTTATTTTGGCTTGGTGGATGTGAGAGATTGAGAACCAATGTAAATCAATGATGAGATATTATCAAGTAGTTGAGTGTCAAGGAATTAGGGAAGACAAATTATCAAGTGATCATGGTGAAACTAATGTTGATGGTTAGGAAATAATTTTGAGGCAAAAGCCACACATCGACAATAGAACATGGCCAGTACATGTAGGCATTTTAGTTTTGAACATGCAATTAACATCCAAGGTAGATTGTGAAATAGACGCACAAGACCCAAATACTAGCCATTTGACTAGCAACATCAAATATTGGATAGACGAGGGGGTGCTCGGGATCGAGCAAGGCTAGGTGAGAGTTATAACAAGCAATGAACCACTCGTGAAGATTTCCCCACCTAACATAGATATCATCTTTGCAGATCGGGTCATATCAAGAGTCTCAAGAAGGTTTACCACCACTACCACTTTGTCCATGTTGTTGGAAGCCAAAGTGGCATTGGAAGAGATTGCACTCGAGCTTTAGGGGGTGAGTAAGATTGGAATTTTTACCAAATTATTTGATGACTAGGGCATGGATGTGCTATAAAAGTAGAGAGTAGTTGAACAACAAGGTGGGTTTTCAATAGGCACAGAAGTCGATGAAGACCCAAATGTTAAGAGATCCTGGAACCCATGCCCCATTATTACGCAAGTGATTGGGATGACGTGTAATGGGAACCAATTAGTGATGAAATGTGGTAGATGGTTGTACTTGTGGGTGATAATTATTTGGCAAGTTCCTAAAGGGCCAAGCCAAGAGAGATGTGCTAGTAGTTGTTTGACCAGTGAAGGCATATGATAAAAGGTCATGAAAACCCTAAGTTTCCAAAGGAAATAAACATGCCATGATGTAGTCATTAATAAAGTGGAAGATAGGCATGTGTGAAGAGATCCAATACACAATGAAATGGATCCTCATAATAGGTTCAAATGTAGTGTGATGTGAAAGTGAAGTGTTGATGGGCTTAGTCAAGATTCAAGGCAGTGGAAGAGAGAGATTCTATTGGACAAATCACACGAAGGAGCATGAAGGCAAAGGGAAACGTGTGTGGGTGATAGGATGGTAATAGAAAAAATGAAAAAATATTTTTATGGAGTAAATTTTTTTATTGCATGTAGATGGACATATTGCTGTAAGACCTGGTAACACATGTGTACCCATGGGAAATTACGATAAAATTTGTACTTAGACCTAGGTGATAGGGAACCTGTTGAATTATACCCTGGATTAAACTTTGATGTAAGTAGTGCCTCAAAGTGAGAAGGTTGGTACACTTAGATGGTTTGGTTGGATTTGGTCAAAGGAAACCCTATGTCAAGGTCTAGGGGGGTTGTTAGGTAAACTTTACTCGATCAAAATTTGTTGGTCAAACAAATGATGGTTTCAAACACATGGTTTTACTTTCCCATGGTTTCATGTTCGTGGATTACATGTAGTGAAGCCTTTAAAGGCTTGCGAGCACTCTATTTTAATGTTCCATGGATGTAAGTGGTGAAGGCTGACTTGGTTAGATTGGCCGAATTTTGGCCAAGGGATTAATATAATTTTGTTAGTTGGTTTTTCCTCATATTGAGGTTTTCCACGATAAACCTTATGTGTTATGTGTTTTTTTGCTGGCTATTTTAATTATTCTTTCAATAAATATATTTATATTTAGTATTTTAAACAATTATCCATGTCATCCTTCAACTAGTGTCTAGTTAGGGCCACATGTCATCCTAGGTGGCACCCCTACTAAAAATATAAACCCTAAAAATATAAAAACTTCCAAACAATATGGAATGTCAAGTGGTGAATGAAAAGTGGTCATATGTTCCCATAATAATGTATGGAATATGGTATAATTATGGCTAGAGTGTAGGTATTGATGAGGTCTTAATGAATTATTGAGTGCAATATACCCCAACACCCTCCTTGATGCGCAACTAGGGAGTGTGCTTTAGTCTCGACAATTCTCAACCATGTTAGGTACTCATGTACAACAAAAAAATCAATGAGTCTTAGAAATTTGTAGCCATGTTAGGTACCCATGAAATGACTTATGTAAGACATAATATGAGAATAATGAGGTAAAGGGGGAAAACATAGTGGGAAGAACCACCCACCCCAACAAAATATAATGCATACTACGACAACTATGTAGTTTCTATGAAGAAGGATCGTGTTGTTGATAAACTCCATCATGAATTTGTCCTCAAATATATCCAATACCATCATATGAGAATCATTTCGTTCCTGTTTGATCCTTTTACCTTCTAACAGTAGCAACAAGAGCTCGTGGAGTGCCAAAAAATTGAAAACTAGTTCCCTATGACTTGGCCATTTCACCACTCACTGATTAGCTGAATGAAAAGTATGATGTGCCCTCCATAGCATGTGATTTGGATATGTAATGGGATTTTGATGAAATTATAAATCATGCCTTAAAATGTGATTAGAAATCTGATTCGAAGAGTATCCAAAATCATCTTGAAGATCTCCCTCAAAAAGAGGATTTGCAAAAGTTGTTGTAGTGGGACTAGTGCAAGGTATTGAAGTTGAATGCTTTGATGCAACAATATGATTAAAGAAACTTGAGTCAAAAATAAATTTATTAGATGATGAAACGATAAAAATAAAATCATGATCTATACTTTGATCCTTTGGTGGCTTCTCTTCATTATTCTTCTTGACATTGTTGGAATGTAGTCATCTAGATTATGTCGCTCCAATAATTTTCCCATTAGATCAATTGTCTTCACCATACGAGAATTCTCTGGATGGAACCCCTTGTTATAGTAGATGCACCTTGTTCTCTCATTTTTAAAAATTTCTCCCATAAGAATCTTAATCTCCTTAATATATTGAGAGATCTCTCCATTAATATGATCAAGATCCCTTGTATTTTGTGCGCCTTTCTTGTTATCAACCTTCATTGTAACACATAGAGTGTAGAAGGATTAATAACACTAATGTGTATGAGATTATTTTGCTTATGTATCAAGGAATTGATGAAATCATCCAAAGATTGCATTTTGCAATTTTTACCCATGGAGAGTTTAGTAGTATGGAAAAAGGAAATAAATACATAGTATTAAGAACCTAGTTTATAAAGTACAAAAATAATAAGTTGTTCCTTCTTCCTATCTAGCCAAAATCTTTCACCCATGTCATTAGAGTCTTGAATCTTGAGAAGAAGTCCTATAGGGTTTTTAAATGGTTGGGACTTGGAGAAATCAACTCATTATGTAGCTGATTTCCTCTCAACTCATCTTGCTTGTAAGAAAATCCCTCCAGTTTTGTCCAAACTTCTTTAGGTGTTGAGCATGACTCAACATGAAAGAGTAGATAAGGGGATATAAACAAACAAATTATCCCATATGTTTCACCCATATTTTTTAAAATTTTTAGATTTCTTAATGATTAATGAAGACTCAATTTCATTACCCATTGTAATTCTATAGTCTCTTACTATGTAGCAATAAAATGATCTTTAGATTCTAGTCAATGTAATTGAAAGGAGTGAGGATTTCCGTGAGCTAGTCCATTTTCTGTGGGATGTTCTAATATTGTCAAATATGCAATAATACTATTTTTCACAAACTTACACACACTTTGATGCAATCACAAGATCTACGTGTGAAAATGTTAAATTGTAGCAAGGAAGGGTTTCTTTTGACTTGTCCCTTCTTCAAAGAAGTAAATTTGAATTCAATCTCATCGAAATTTGAGTTAGCTGTCAGTTAACATATGTGATGTGGCCTATCACTAGTTATTTGTCAGTTATTTCGAGTTAGATGGATTTCAGTGCATTGTGGACCATTTGATGGCTAAAATTAACCAACTAGTTGAGTTATCTCTAGTGTTAATTAGTTAATTGATCTCTAGTTCTAAAATAGATACAGATTTGAGTTTAGTTGGGTAGTTGACTTTCAGTCAACTCAACTTACTCTAAGTTAACCTGTTGAAACTACTAAAATTAGCCTTAGTAGGTGTTGTGGCCACCAACAACCCTCCTCCTTATGAAGTGTTATCACTAATACTAAATAAGTGGGGACCCTTAGTAAAAAATTTAAAAAATCAATTAGTGTTATATTTCTTTTTAGATGAAACTTACAACATCATGGACTTAGGGAAATACCTTTGAAAAATCTAAAAAAACCTAAGTTTCATAATGAAGAAAGTAAATTCACTCCTTAAGAGAGATCGCATCGCACAAAGAATGATAGGATACCTTCTAAATAAGCCAAAATGATAAAAAACGCGAGATTGCGACGCGAAATCCATCACATCGCATGCATTAAGAAGCACTCACATAAAAAAAAAACCTTAAAATTGCCGATATGCGATATCGCATAGCGCCCATCGCAAAAATCACATGAATTACACATAATGATTATAACGATTAAGCGATCTGTGATCTTCCGATCCTGCGATCCGCGACCTTGCGATCCTGCGATCCGTAACATTGCAATCCGCGATCCTGCGATCTGTGATCTTGTGATCAAGCAACCTTGCGTTAGAATAGCACGATGCAATTGTGAAAATGCGATACAACGATCTGCAATATCGCAAAGTAAAATCGCAAAACCTCTCCATCGCAGTTGGTTCTGGCTCATTATTCGAGAAAACTTTTTAGGCCAAGAACTGGTCATGCGCTTTAATGCGAATTAATGAGTTGTTTCCAGTTGTTAATGAAGTATGGTGTTGTGTTTTTCGAAGAACTAATTCACCTAAGGTGGCGTGTTTTGCATATCTTTGACATTTAAAGTTTTCTTGTCGTTATTTTTATCATTACTTCCACCTCAATTGTAAACTGCAGGAACAAAGGACGAAGCATTATACAGGGCAGTATGCAGGAAAATATGAGGAGGAAAGAAAGTACTCCAATGTCCATTTCAGAAGGCACACCTAATCCACTTAAAGGAGAGAAAGAGCAGCAAAACTCTATACCCGATAAGAGAAAAAGGCGCAAGAGGCGAAAAACGCATCACGAAAGCCCGGATCAAGAAACGAAGGCAGTTTATGATGCATGATTAGTGCTTAGCGCTAATCGCGTATCGCTAAGAAAACTTGCTCGAAAAGGAAGGCTTCTAATTACTCAGTCACCTGCAAGCCTCGAAAATTGCAAGGAAGCAGCGATAGAAACAAACTGGAAACAGAAAGCTAAAACAAAATCAATCCAAGGGTTAACCAAGTTAAAATGGGATTATTACCAGGCATACATGGCAAAGCCACCTAGTCATTGGATGACTCTCAAGTATATCATCAATTTTGCTGAGAAGATAGTGCCAGCTCTTGCCGATTCTGTTTGCTTAACTCAACCAAAGACGGAAAACAGTTAGCCAACTCTACTCAGGCAAATACTGAATGCTTGCGACGTTAAGGAACAAATTTAGAAATAATTAGATATTAGATTTAATTTTAGAGATAGTTTTACTTAGAAAAAGGACGGTCATTTAAACTGAATCCTGAATTTCTGTAAATAAGTTATTTAGTTACTAGTATTTAAACCCTTCTCATGCATTTATAGAAGGGTCCAGAAATTTATCAAAAACTTGTCCTCAGAACATGCACTTTTGCACCCTCAGAGGAGGTTTTGATGAATGAATGGAACAAGGTTTATTTGATATTTGCATTTGATATCTGCTACTGATGTTGCACTTTTGTACTCTTAGTGGATGTTAAATCAAGGAGAGATAAATCAATTATTGCTTGAAGCTCATGAGTAGGACTAGTTATAAATGGTACTTTTATCTCTTAACCATTTCTGCTTATGCGTTAAAGTGATGTTCAATTTTCAGTTGTTTATATATTTCAGCGTGGATGCCTGAGTTATCATTAGGCACTTTTGTATGGTGATAGCTATTTGTTTATGCTTAGTGTATGAATAGCTCATTTATGCGATAAGTTTTTCATAACTGTTTCGTCTAACTTCTTATACGAAGTAGTTCATCTTTATTGAATTCTTTTCTTATAATGGCTGAATGATATTTATTACCAGTTATTGTTTGAAATCTTTTTAGATCGCATAGAAGAAAGATCACACCCCGGTTTAGCATAAATTTTGATGTTTTTCTGTTTATTAGAATACAACAACATAACATTAGATTAGAATTAGAACAGAAGTATTCCATTTAGAACAGAAATACCTCCAAGCCTTCGGAGACTCTGAAATTGTAGTCAGACAGGTACGGAGTACTATACATTGCTTATCAAGTCATTTAAAACACTATCAATCTTTAGTTCAATATCTGACTGAGCATTTTATAGCATTCAATATTTCATCAATTCCCAGGCTCTAGAATGCAAGCGCCGACCTTTTAGCTAACGTAGCTTCTAAGCTCATTCCTTCTGAAGATTTTAGTCCAGATAGATTCTCAATAGAATTAATATTTAGACAATCTATTCCTGACAACATCACAAATTGGAGAATATTCAACGATGATCCTGATATCGTAAATTTCCTTACTTCTGAAGGATCCTACTCCAACCAAATAATTGACGAAGACCAACATGATCAACAATTACAACAAAATAGCACTAACAATGCTATACCTAAATCATTGGTCAAGTTAGAAGATCTTTATGATTTGAAAGATCGGTTTAAACGATCTACCAATTCAAAGCTCCAAAGTTCAACTTTGAATTACGAATTAGTAAACCTAGGAACCGATGCCAAACCCCAAAACATAAATCTAGGCCTCGACCTAGCCCCTGAAGAAAAACTAGCATATATTCGTCTTTTGAGACAATACAAAAACGTTTTTGCTTGGAACTATGATGAACTCAAAACATACGACACTTATATCATCCAAAATACTATTCCAATGACCGATAATGAAAAACCTGTCCAACAAAAATTGAGAAAGATCCATCCCAACTTAGAAAATCAGATAAAAACTAAACTCAATAAGCTGTTGAAAGCCAAGATAATCTTTCCCGTCAGACATTCTAAATGGGTCTCCAATATGGTACCTGTTAGAAAGAAAAATGGAGATATTATAATTTGTATTGACTTTCGAAATCTTAACAAGGCCTGTCAAAAAGAAAATTTTCCTTTACCACCTATGGAGCATATATTGCAGGCAGTGGCGGGCTCGGAATTAATGTCTTTATTGGATGGATTTTCAGGATACAATCAAGTGTTGGTACATCCTGATGATTAATTGAAAACCACATTCAGAACTAAATGGGGCACATATGCATATCGAAAGATGCCATTTGGTTTGATTAATGCTGGTGGCACATTTCAAAGAGCCATGGACATTGCATTTAAAAGTTTAGTCAATAAATCTGTAGTAATTTATTTGGATGATATAACCATGTATTCCAAGAAATGAAGTGACCATCTCAAAGACTTGAAACAAATCTTCCAACGATGTTTAAGGTATGGAATTTCACTTAACTCAAAGAAATCTTTTTTCGCCTTAAGTGAAGGGAAACTTCTAGGATTCATAGTGTCAAACTCTAGAATTCACATCGATTCTAATAGAATCAAAGAAATTTCTAAAATATCCCTACCTCATAATAAAAAAGCCATGCAATCTTTCCTTGGTCAAATCAATTTTGTAAAGAGATTTGTTCCAGATTTTTCATGAATCGTATCCCCTTTACAAAGGATGATAAAAAAGAACTCTAATTTTAAATGGGGCCAAGATGAACATGAAGCGTTCAACCCGATCAAACAAGCTATTATTAATGCTCCATCTTTAGCAACTCCGAATTTTTCAGAGCCTTTTATTTTATACACATTTGCCTCAGATAGGTCATATGCTGCAATTGCGAAAATGCGATACAACGATATGCAATATCGCAAAACCTCTCCATCGTAGTTGGTTCTGGCTCATTATTCGAGAAAACTTTTTAGGCCAAGAACTGGTCATGCGCTTTAATGCGAATTAATGAGTTGTTGCCAGTTGTTAATGAAGTATGGTGTTGTGTTTTTCGAAGAACTAATTCACGTAAGGTGGCGTGTTTTGCATATCTTCGACATTTAAAGTTTTCTTGTTGTTATTTTTATCATTACTTCCACCTCAATTGTAAACTGCAGGAACAAAGGACGAAGCATTATACAGGGCAGTATGCAGGAAAATATGAGGAGGAAAGGCAGTACTCCAATGTCCATTTCAGAAGGCACACCTAATCCACTTAAAGGAGAGAAAGAGCAGCAAAACTCTATACCCGATAAGAGAAAAAGGCGCAAGAGGCGAAAAACGCATAACGAAAGCCCGGATCAAGAAACAAAGGTAGTTTCCGATGCGCGATTAGTGCTTAGCACTAATCGCGCATCGCTAAGAAAACTTGCTCGAAAAGGAAGGCTTCTAATTACTCATTCACCTGCAAGCCTCGAAAATTGCAAGGAAGCAGCGATAGAAACAAACTGGAAACAGAAAGCTAAAACAGAAGCAATCCAAGGGTTAACCAAGTTAAAATGGGATTATTACCAGGCATACATGGCAAAGCCACCTAGTCATTGGATGACTCTCAAGTATATCATCAATTTTGCTGAGAAGATAGTGCCAGCTCTTGCCGATTCTGTTTGCTTAACTCAACCAAAGACGGAAGACAGTCAACCAACTCTACTCAGGAAAATATTGAATGCTTGCGACGTTAAGGAACAAATTTAGAAATAATTAGATATTAGATTTAATTTTAGAGATAGTTTTACTTAGAAAAAGGACGGTCATTTAAACCGAATCCTAAATTTATGTAAATAAGTTATTTAGTTACTAGTATTTAGAACAAAAATACCCGTCTTTCTCACACACACACATTGAATTGGGAAATTGGTCCCATATCCCCAGTTGGAACTGCTATACCAAACGGATAAGGAGCTGCCAACCAAGGTGCGGACCGGGTGGGTATCCCCCTTGTTGAAGGCCCAATTTTCGTGGCCTTCAACATATTTGGCACTAGAAGGAGGGCCTAAACTATGAATGGCAAGTAAATCTAAATCAAAATACCATTCTGAGAGTAAATCACCCTCACCATCTCCCCCGACTTCTCCATTACACTTAAATCCAGAGTTAGAAGTCGTCGGAGCATCAATCGCTGCTACAAACCCTGACATTTCGGAACAATCTATTATAGAACCTCCTGAAGTCGAATCTCTGATTCAAAAACTTCAGCAATTTTCCATTTCCCCTCAAAGATCTGATAAATGTCAGGGCAGCGTGACTTCGCAGTATAATCCTGCTCATCCCCTAACCATATTAAAGAGTGAAAAGTTTGGTGTTCGGCCAACCGAAGTACCTCTTCCCAAAAGGAAAAGAGCAAGGAAATCACCTAAAGGGTCCGACAACGAGACTCTTTCATCAACATCATCCATCTCAACCTCTTCACCGCGAAGTCAACCATCCACTCCTCCACTCTAGACCATTATCAATCCACCTAGTGGAATCCCTACATCTCCTCCTCAATCATCTGTGATCATAATATCCTCATCTTCCCATCCACAGGGATCATCTTCTACACTTCCCCTTGTTAGCGGTTCAACAATGGCCCAGTCTCCATGGAACAACCCTGGGGCAGTCTTAATGTCTGCACCCTTGAGTCAAATACCGGCACATCCTGAGAAATGGCTGCCTAAGTTCAATTCCGAGGTAGGCATGCTAGCAGAAGAGAACATAAACAAATTTATGCTATCCATTAATCTCAACGGGGTTACTAATGAAGATGTTGTTGTTCGACTGTTTCCTTATACTCTACAAGGAACAACTGGATCGTGGTAATTCTCATTACCCTCTGGATCTATTACTAGTTGGGACATCTTACAAGACCAATTCCTAACCAAGTTTGGTGACAATAGGTCTATGACAACGTTAATCAACGACCTATCCAACCTTAGGACCGAATCTAGAGAGCTGATCAAAGACTTCAATCTACGTTTCAACAAAATTCTAAACAAAATTCCTACTGCTTCTCAGCCCAACGAGGAAGTGCGATGTGAATGGTATATCATTGCTTTACCATCAAACATAGCAATCTTTGTGGACAGGGCTAATAAAATAACCTTAGCCGAAAACATGAAAGAAGCCATAGCAGTGGAGAAACATATAATAGCCCTAGAGAAGAAGTCCGCGATAGAGGAACGGAAATCTAAAAAGGTCACCTTCAAAGAAGAGCCTAAGAAGAAACAAGCAAAAGATCCATTCGATTTGGAGGGATTGCAAAAAGTTCTGAAGACCATGTCCAATGAAATGGTCGACATAAAAAAACAAGTAGAAGAAACTTCTTCAAAAAATCCCTACAGAGCTTTTAAAAGAGGCCCATCCACAGATTCAAGGCCACCTAATGCTATTACAAGTGCTGAATCCGAGGAAGAGGAAGAGGAAATTGCCACTGAAGGGAAAACCGATGATGAAGAAGTTGTAGAATTACATGGAATGTGGGATTTCATCCTCCCACAAGAAGAATATCAAGAAGTATTCCCAGTTAACACACGAAATAGAAATCTGCAACAAAGGATAAAGTCGCAACAAAGAAAATGACATCTAAAGCGACTCAAACTAGCCCGGTCCAAACAGATTCACCAACTCCATCTAAAACACTGATCGTCTCGGATGAAATGGAGTACAATATTATATAAGACATGAAAAAGACTAGGGCCAACATCATTCTGTATGAATTGAGCAAGCTAAAGCATCAACAAAAGATAATGATGAAAGAATTACATGCTGCGCCAGTTGCACCTTTGCCTACCGCTGTAATTTCTCAAGCTTCCCAGAACATGGAAAGACCTCCAACTAATACGACTAACAATATTGATCCAAACGACATCGCTTTAATTGGAGGAAGATCAAGATCTCATACTCCCCCTTTTCTCCTTACTTATGAAATTTTTAACAAAAATGTACATAATTGTTTAGTGGATTCAGGTGCATCATCGAATATTTTACCAAAGTCCATATGCACCAAATTAAACGTTCAACCACAGAAATTCGCTGTTCGCATAGTTGAGCTAGATCGATCTCAGTCGAAGTCATTGGCGAACTAAATCAAGTAACCATAAGGCTGTCATCCAACCCGAAGGTATGTCAAGTTATTGACATTTTAGTCGCTGATATCCCTGAATTTTATGGCTTAATTCTTAGCAGGGATTGGTCAGAAAAACTGCATGGATACTTCACAACTGACTGGTCGCACATGTGGCTGCCTTACAATGGTAAGCTAAATAAAATAAAAGTTGAACACGAATTACATCAAAAGTACATAGTAATGGATTTAGAGGGGGAAAATGAACCAGTAGCATATAACAGTAGCATAATTGGCAATTACTTAGTGGATTCTTTTCTCGACAATTTTAATGCTCATACGTCATATTATTTAGAACATTCTGTTTTATCTCAAGTCGAAATTTTTTCTCAAACGGATAGTTCAAAATGTATCAATTTGTTAGGTAGACCTGTAAATAAATCTTTGTTTTGGAAATTATTTTTTGATGGTTCTAAATCTAACGAAGGAGTAGGAGCAGGATGCGTGCTAATTAGTCCAGAAGGAGATAAAATCATATTAACATGCAGGCTTGAATTTGATTGTACCAACAATACAACAAAATATGAGGCTTTAGTCCAAGGGTTGCACAAAGCAATTGGGTTAAACATAAAGTACCTCCAAGTCTTCAGAGACTCTGAAATTGTAGTCAGACAGGTACGGAGTACTATACATTGCTTATTAGGTCATTTAAAACACTATCAATCTTTAGTTCAATATCTGACTGAGCATTTTATAGCATTCAATATTTCATCAATTCCCAGGCTCCAGAATGCAAGCTCCGACCTTTTAGCTAACGTAGCTTCTAAGCTCATTCCTTCTGAAGATTTTAGTCCAGATAGATTCTCAATAGAATTAATATTTAGACCATCTATTCCTGAAAACATCACAAATTGGAGAATATTCAACGATGATCCTGATATCATAAATTTCCTTACTTCTGAAGGATCCTACTCCAACCAAATAATTGACGAAGACCAACATGATCAACAATTACAACAAAATAGCACTAACAATGCTATACCTAAATCAGTGGTCAAGTTAGAAGATCTTTATGATTTGAAAGATCGGTTTAAACGATCTACCAATTCAAAGCTCCAAAGTTCAACTTTGAATTACGAATTAGTAAACCTAGGAACCGATGCCAAACCCCAAAACATAAATCTAGGCCTCGGCCTAGCCCATGAAGAAAAGCTAGCGTATATTCGTCTTTTGAGACAATACAAAAACGTTTTTGCTTGGAACTATGATGAACTCAAAACATACGACACTTATATCATCCAAAATACTATTCCAATGACCGATAATGAAAAACCTGTCCAACAAAAATTGAGAAAGATCCATCCCAACTTAGAAAATCAGATAAAAACTAAACTCAATAAGCTGTTGAAAGCCAAGATAATATTTCCCGTCAGACATTCTAAATGGGTCTCCAATATGGTACCTGTTAGAAAGAAAAATGGAGATATTAGAATTTGTATTGACTTTCGAAATCTTAACAAGGCCTGTCAAAAAGAAAAATTTCCTTTACCACCTATGGAGCATATATTGCAGGTAGTGGCGGGCTCGGAATTAATGTCTTTATTGGATGGATTTTCAGGATACAATCAAGTGTTGGTACATCCTGATGATTAATTGAAAACCACATTCAGAACTAAATGGGGCACATATGCATATCGAAAGATGCCATTTGGTTTGATTAATGCTGGTGGCACATTTCAAAGAGCCATGGACATTTCATTTAAAAGTTTAGTCAATAAATATGTAGTAATTTATTTGGATGATATAACCATGTATTCCAAGAAACGAAGTTACCATCTCAAAGACTTGAAACAAATCTTCCAACGATGTTTAAGGTATGGAATTTCACTTAACTCAAAGAAATCTTTTTTCGCCTTAAGTGAAGGGAAACTTCTAGGATTCATAGTGTCAAAATCTAGAATTCACATCGATTCTGATAGAATCAAAGAAATTTCTGAAATATCCCTACCTCATAATAAAAAAGCCATGCAATCTTTCCTTGGTCAAATCAATTTTGTAAAGAGATTTGTTCCAGATTTTTCACGAATCGTATCCCCTTTACAAAGGATGATAAAAAAGAACTCTAATTTTAAATGGGGCCAAGATGAACATGAAGCGTTCAACCCGATCAAACAAGCTATTATTAATGCTCCATCTTTAGCAACTCCGAATTTTTCAGAGCCTTTTATTTTATACACATTTGCCTCAGATAGGTCATATGCTGCGATGCTCACTCAAATGAATCAAGAAAAGGCAGAAGAACCAATTGCTTTTTTCAGTTCAAATTTGGAGGGTGCTGAATTCAATTACTCAGATGTGGACAAACATGCTTATGCTGTTTTCAAAGAAATCAAATACTTCAGACCTTTTCTACTCAAAACCCATACTAAAATTATAGTACCGTTTCCAGCGGCAAGGAATCTTCTAGTACAAAAGGATGTGGGTGAAAAGAGATCCAATTGGGTAACTGCCTTATAAGAATATGACATAGAAATTAAACCAGCGAACATTGTAAGAGGTCAAGGCTTTTGCAAAATGCTGGTTGGAGCGTCACAAATTTCTAAAATTCCATCTGTAGAGGTACAAATGTATGAGGTAAGCCTAAACGATGAAGAGTCATTATACTCTGATATCATTTATTATCTTAAGAACGGATATGCTCCTTCACACCTCGATCATACTAAGAAAAGAGCTCTAAGGTTGAAAGGCAAACAATATCAGCTCATAAATGATATTCTGTTTAGAATGAATTACGATTTTGTTATCCTTAGATTTCTTGAGAAATCTGAAGCTGAAAAAGTTTTGTAGGAACTCCACGATGGGCCAGCAGGCGGACACTATGCTGGAGATGCTAATGCACATAAAATCTTGCGCGCAG
This sequence comes from Pinus taeda, assembly GCA_000404065.3. Taxonomy (NCBI): domain Eukaryota; kingdom Viridiplantae; phylum Streptophyta; class Pinopsida; order Pinales; family Pinaceae; genus Pinus; species Pinus taeda. The sequence continues at coordinate 401,931 of APFE030887165.1, read as the reverse complement.
GGTATTACTGGCCCACGTTATTCAAAGACTCTCACAGTTACGTGAGGAAATGTCAAGTCTGCCAAACTACTGCTGGGAGACAAATGAAGCCATCCTTACCACTGCAACCAGTTAACATCGAGCAACCCTTCAGTTAGTGGGGATTGGACATAATAGGTGAGATCATTCCTCACTCTTCCAAGCAGCATAGATATATTCTTACAACAACAAATTATTTTATTAAGTGGGTAGAAGCAGTTCCACTCAAGACGACTAATGTTGAAAATATCATTGAGTTCATAGATCAATCTATAATCACCAGGTTTGGATTGCCTTCCGCTTTAATGTTCGATAATGCATCATACTTTTCTGGAAATGCAATGACTGAATTTGCACTTAAAAGAGGATTCAAACTCAAATATTCGGCCAATTATTATCCACAGGGTAACGGATTAGCCGAGTCTATAAATAAAAACCTAATCAGGATTATCAAAAGAACAGTAGACCAAAATCATAAAAATTGGCATAAATCCTTAATATACGCTTTGTGGGCAGACCGAATAACGAGAAAATCTTCATCGGCACTTCTCCCTTTAATTTAGTTTATGGGATAGAAGTGGTTCTTCCGACTCACTTAGTGATTCCCTCTTTGTCTCTAGTTCAATACATTGATGAAGTACCAACTTCCTCATTACACCTAATACATATGGAAATAATAAAATTAGAAGAACAACTAGAACAAGCTAAGAAAACACATGCTCATCATCAAGCGCTAGTAAAATTCTCTTTTGATTCAAACATAATGACCAGAAAAGATTTTTAGATGGGAGATTTATTTTTAAAATGGGACAAGGCACATGAAGAAAAGGGGAAGCATACAAAATTTCAAAGAATGTGGCTTGGTCCTTTTCAAATTGTAGAAGTCTTAGGTCCATCAACATTTGGGTTATAGGATTTAGCAGGCAAAAGAGACTCTTTGCCTGTCAACGGACAAGTTCTTAAGAAATATTTTCCATAAAGATTATTCTTCTATTTTGTAGAGTAGTATTTTTCTTTTCATAATAAAACCAGTTGTGAATGGTTACATCAGGAATTTACGAAAAATACGCCAACTCTCTTTCAGATTTTGATTTTTCGCTTGTATAAATAACAAAATTTTTGGAAAATTGATCTTTATTATTGAAAGATACAGTTAAAGACTCTAACCTAGATATGACACTAGTTTCAACTTCATAAAGTTCGATGAAAACAACCTTTAGTGAAGAAATTGTTTTATATCAATGCAATGAAAGGTATCAATAACAAAATAAAGATTCTATGTAGAACAACTACTTCCAAAAACTCTATCATTGTCATCCAAAGCTATCTAAAGAAAACAATGACTTCCTCCCTGCTAAGGAAATCACAACTTTCAGAGGAACAATCCAAGGATACACTTCATCTTGAAGAATGAGAGGTCTCATCACGAGCCGACTTATCATAATCACAAATATTATAACTTGCTGACTTTACCAAATACTGCATACCACAATAGGGCAATGACTCAAGATTGTTACAATCAAGAGGCAAGGGGTCTCATCACGAGCCAACTTTCTCAACAAAGTTATAAATCGAGTGAATGACTGTGTCATAAATTGGCTATCAAACCAAGACATTGTTCTTTAAGAATAAAAAGAAAATCAAAGAAATAAGTGTGGATATGGATTCTTCTTTGAGAGTTGTAGGTTTCTTTATGTAGGATACATGAGCATTGCTGGGTAACAGGTAACCCTGTCGAGGCTATGAACGCCTGCTGGCAGCAGAGGCTCTACCTACGACAAATGAGCATATTTTAAAACTGGTTTACAGAGAAGACTTTGTTTTATCTTTACAGATCAAGTAATGACTGATGTAAATACAAGGACTAACTTGAGGGAGAAAATAATCAAAGTTGAAAATAGTTGAAACAAAATGTCATTGACAAGTTAGAGCATAATGTACTTTATCTTTCCATAATAAAGTTTAATTTTCTGAAAAATTTACTATTTTGGAAGTTGAAAAAGTTCAATAGAAACACAAAGATAACTGGTTCTTCCAAGTGAATCGCCAATTGTTGTGGCCACCAACAACCCCCCTCCTTATGAAGTGTTATCACTAATACTAAATAAGTGGGGACCCTTAGTAAAATATTTTAAAAATCAATTAGTGTTATATTTATTTTTAGATGAAACTTACAACATCATGGACTTAGGGAAATACCTTTGAAAAATCTAAAAAAACCTAAGTTTCATAATGAAGAAAGTAAATTCACTCCTTTAGAGAGATCGCATCGCACAAAAATGATAGGATACCTTCTAAATAAGCCAAAATGATAAAAAAACGCGAGATTCCGACGCGAAACTCCATCGCATCGCATGCATTAAGAAGCACGCACATAAAAAAAACCTTAAAATTGCCGATATGCGATATCGCATATCACACATCGCAAAAATCACATGAATTACACATAATGATTATAACGATTAAGCGATCTGCGATCTTGCAATCTTGCGATCTGCGATCCTGCGATTTGTGATCTTGCGATCTTGCGATCAAGCAACCTTGCAATAGAACACCACGATGCAATTGCGAAAATGCGGTACAACGGTCTGCAATATCGCAAAGTAAAATCGCAAAACCTCTCCATCGCAGTTGGTTTTGGATCATTATTCGAGAAAAAAATTTAGGCCAAGAACTGGTCATGCGCTTTAATGCAAATTAATGAGTTGTTTCCAGTTGTTAATGAAGTATGGTGTTGTGTTTTTCGAAGAACTAGTTCACGTAAGGTGGCGTGTTTTGCATATCTTCGGCATTTAAAGTTTTCTTGTCGTTATTTTTATCATTACTTCCACCTCAATTGTAAACTGCAGGAACAAAGGACGAAGCATTATACAGCGCAGTATGCAGGAAAATATGAGGAGGAAAGACAATACTCCAATGTCCATTTCGGAAGGTACACCTAATCCACTTAAAGGAGAGAAAGAGCAGCAGAACTCTATACCCGATAAGAGAAAAAGGCGCAAGAGTCGAAAAACGCATCACGGAAGCCCAGATCAAGAAACATAGGTAGTTTCCAATGCGCGATTAGCGCTTAGCGTTAATCGCACATCGCTAAGAAAACTTGCTTGAAAAGGAAGGCTTCTAATTACTCAGTCACCTGCAAACCCCGAAAATTGCAAGGAAGCAGCGATAGAAACAAACTGGAAACAGAAAGCTAAAACAGAAGCAACCCGAGGGTTAACCAAGTTAAAATGGGATTATTACCAGGCATACATGGCAAAGCCACCTAGTCATTGGATGACTCTCAAGTATATCATGAATTTTGCTGAGAAGATAGTGCTAGCTATTGCCGATTCTGTTTGCTTAACTCAACCAAAGACGGAAGACAGTCAACCAACTCTACTCAGGCAAATACTGAATGCTTGCGACGTTAAGGAGCAAATTTAGAAATAGTTAGATATTAGATTTAATTTTAGAGATAGTTTTACTTAGAAAAAGGACGGTCATTTAAACCGAATCCTGAATTTCTGTAAATAAGTTATTTAGTTAGTAGTATTTAAACCCTTCTCATGCATTTAGAGAAGGGTCCAGAAATTTATCAAAAACTTGTCCTCAGAACATGCACTTTTGCACCCTCAGAGGAGGTTTTGGTGAATGAATGGAACAGGGTTTATTTGATATTTGCATTTGATATCTGCTATTGATTTTTCACTTCTGTACTCTTAGTGGATTTTAAATCAAGGAGAGATAAATCAATTGTCGCTTGAAGCTCATGAGTAGGACTAGTTATAAATGGTACTTTTATCTCTTAACCATTTCTGCTTATGCGTTAAAGTGATATTCAGTTTTCAGTTGTTTATATATTATAGCATGGATGTCTGAGTTATCATTTGGCACTTTTGTACGGCGATAACTATTTGTTTATGTTTAGCATATGAATAGCTTATTTATGCAATAAGTTTTCACAACTGTTTCGTCTAACTTCTTATACGAAGTAGTTCATCTTTATTGAATTTCTTTCTTATGATAGCTGAATGATATTTATTACCAGTTATTGTTTGAAATATTTTTAGATCACATAGAAGAAAGATCACACCCCAAGTTAGCATAAATTTTGATGTTTTTCTGTTTATTAGAATACAATAGCATAGCATTAGATTAGAATTAGGATAGAAGTAATCCATTTAGAACAGAAATACCCATCTTTCTCACACACACACACTGAATTGGGAAACCGGTCCCATATCCCTAGTCGGACCCGCTATACCAAATAGATAAGGAGCTGCCAACCAAGGTCTGAACCGGGCGGGTATCCCCCTTGTTGTTTACCCAATTTTCGGGGCCTTCAACAGGAAGTTTTGGGGCTTAAAGCCCATATTTTGACCAAATCTGATGTAAATACTCCGTGTTTTGTGGGCGTAGAGTGTGAGTATTGTAAATGAGCCCACTCTCATTTTTGTAATGCAATGTCGGCTTTAGAGATCTACCCATGGCCCGTGGACCATGGGATTGTATAAATAGAGCGAAGCTCTAAGTTGTATATAAGTAAGAGAAGTGGAAGTAATAGATGGATAATTGAGTCTTATCTAAGTGTAGAGTTGAGTCTTTGGGTCGTAGAGTAGGAGAAGGCTCTGCAGCGGAGTGCACAGAGGCCTAATAGTCCGCAGCTAAGTGTGTGAACCCCTCCAGCTGTGTGTGTAGAGCAGGTTGAGTATGTAACCTTTGGAGAAGAAATAAAGATAAGTTTTACATCATTTCTATGTATCTTTTTCCTATTTTTTTCATTGAATGTATCAGATATAAATTGCATTTCTATTGTTTATATAACACATGAACTTATATGAATGTGTTGATAAAGTGAATATAAGATATAGTATCTGTTTACACGAAGATAACTAATTGTTATAAGAAGATAAGTAAGATCCGCTGTATAACTTGGGGAAGTAGCACAGATCGCTTCTAGGGCCGTGCAAAATGACCTCAGCCCCTGGTGAGGGCTGCGTGAAGGTGATTATAATAGATCACGAAGACCTCGTAGGTTAGGATAGTGCACGAAGCGACCTGTGTGAAGGTATTCATAGTTCGACTAAACCAACCCCTAACACATCTCAAGGGTGTGGAAACTTGGTTCCAGCATCCCCCCATACTGCTTCAGGTGAGACCTTAGTTTGCGCTCCACGGAATGTTGCCTAAAGGGCCAGTAGTGTACAAATTTGTTTGGCTAATTAACTCTGAACCTAGGTCAGGCCCCATCAAGCCAACACAAATAAATTCATTGAGCACATCCAACATATTCGCTGGTAGGTCCATGACATTATGGAGAAATCAAATGCTGAGTACAAGCAGCGACATGATCAACACCGGGTGCCACACAAGTTTCAAGTGGGTGACAAATTCTAGCTACATTTGCAAAAGGAACGCCTTACCATAGCCTATAAAAAACTTAGACCAATCCAATATGGTCCTTACACCATTACCAAGGTTGTGGGAGACAATACATTTGAGCTCAACATTCCCCCATTCCTTGGCCTGCACCCAGTGTTTAATGTGGACTACCTTCGACCATACTTTCCACTATTACTAGACACATCTGACATTGCAGAACAACTCACACCCACAGAGTTAAATCCAAATTGTATGGAACAAGCTACAATTGATTAGATCATGGACATACATATCAAGCACACTCTCCAGCAGAATATCCAAATGTATCGAGTCGTCAAAGCATACCAACTCCTTCACTAAGGCAAGTGGCTCACGAGGGACCAACTTCAGCAGAAGTTTCCTCATTTCATTGAGGAAATCAACACGATGGGGACCATTTCTTCCTAAGGGGGGAGGAATGATCTAGGTGGATATTGGTGGACACCTGCTAATTCCACTTGGACCCTCACCATTGTTTCTTTCAGTTTTTCAGTTTCCTTACTTGTAGCACAGTTTACTATTTTTAGCAGTTTTTTAGGTCCTAAACTTCTGGAGCCATTTTGAGGCCCTAAATGACGTTGTTTGGGAAAACTAGGAGAAACATGGGTCAATGGACCCAAATGCATTTTGCGCTTCCCAAAGTTTTACCCCTCAGATAGATCTTTCCAATGAGGTATTTTGCACATCAAACAAAGATCATATGCCAAAGTTACAACCCCAAGAATCTCATGTACCAATTTACCCAAAACGGGACCCATAGTTTGGCGCTTCATCTCCTAGGGTTAGGTTTTTGGATGTTTAGGTTTTTCCATTGTTTCTCGACAATAAATAGGCCTTCGAGTCTCATTATAATATAGTTCATAGGCATGTAGCTACCACATCTCTTCTCAGAGATAAGTTACCACCGCCCTAACTAGTTTATTTCCATTTCTGTTTGTAAGAATATTTCAATATTTTATAGTAATGAAATGAAGTATTATTTCTACTACATCTCTATATGTATGGTTATATCTATAATTTTTTGCATTCATGTTTATCTAGATCAGTTTTATTGTTAACTCTAGTACAATGGGTGGTGGAATAGGATCAGATGTAGTCGAAGTCGAAGTATTTGGCTGATCTGAAGCTTGGTTATTCGATGACGACGATGGATTACCATAATCTTTACTTTGTGTAGACACCAAAAAATCAATTTTATGCTTAGAGGTGGATAGCATAAGCACTTGTGAAGTGGAAGCATGATTTGTAGCAACCAAATGAGTCTTTGGATTCAGAAGAGGGTCTGTCAACACAGCGGATGCACTAGAAGTCTTAAGAAGTTTTGAGACTTCAGAGCAATGAGGACAGTCTCGTGTAAAATGCTCCTTGTTATAGATTAAACATGGATAATGAGGTTTACTAGTTGGAGAAGAGGAGTCAGATGATTTCTCTTGAGGTGGAGGATTTTTTTTCATTTTTACCTTTCCCCTTCTTCTTGCTTCCAGGTTTCTTTTCATTCTTGCCTTTGTTAGATGACACAACATGTATTTTGGAAGCAAGAGTATTATCAGATGCAGTAGAAATTTGGTTGGAAATAGCAAGTGTTTGACCAGATGATCTACCTGCTATTTGTGTGCTTGAAGAACCAATGACATCGTCATTGGCATGAGAGTCCTTACTAGATGGAGGCGAAGGAACTGTAAAAGTTGGTCTAGGTGCATTTGGAATTTTGTCATAGAGTGTGCTGGACTAAGTGTAAATCAAGTCTAAGTATTGGGCATGAGAAATTACTTGCTCTTTAGTGACAACTCCTCCTTTAGCCACATCCTCAGTGATAGATGGAAACAAGGATTTTATAAACCACTCAACTAAAAGCTGATTAGGAACATAAGTTTTGACCATTCGGTGATGATGATGCCACTCATGAATATTATCAGAAATGTGAGTAGCATTAGTTTGTTTAAAGTTGGTCAACAATTCCGTTCCAGTTTCATATCTGATGGGTAACTGGAAGTGGGTTAAAAATGTGGTGGCTAAGGATGTAAAGTTATAAAATGAAGCTCATGGTAATTCAATATACCACTTTGCAGCCAGACCAATAAGTGTTCGCTAGAAAAGATGTAGTGTAACTGAATTATCATTCATGGAGTTAGATGAACACCATAAATGAAAATTCAAAACATGGATGGACGGGTCTTCTCCAGGGTTTTCATTGAATTTCGGAATATCAGAAGGAAATTTATGAGGAATCACCGACCACCAAGGTGCATAAAGAATTGGATCATTAGTAAGCCGATTTAAATATGGTAATTCAAGTGTTGCGACAAAAGGAAACTATCTATTGAGGTTAGGTTGTGCGTAACCAAGGTAAGATGGAATTGGATGTGCAATAGCCCTTTGCATACAAGCATAAGAAATCTATTGTTGGTAACCTTGATACGGATAAGTTTGTTGAGAATATCTGGTATAAGGTGGTTGTTGACCACCAGGATAAATTTGTTGTTGTCCAAACCCAACATAGGCTTGTTGACCAAGATCTAGGTAAACTTGTTGTTGACCAAACCCAACATAGGCTTGTTGACCAAGTCCAGGATAAGTTTGGTATTGTTGGAATTGTTATTGTTGATATTTTGGCTGCCATGGTTGTTGATTTAATGGTTGTTTCCCACCAATGTAAGTTTTACCAAGTTGCGAATATATAAAACCAGTATAAGTCTGAGTCATTTGAGTAAATGGTAAACTGGCCTAAGGTTGTTGGATTCCAGGCACAAATGGTTTTTGTAAAACTTCCTAAGAATATTGAATCTATAAACCTAAAACTTGGGGGTCAGAGGTTGAAGGACCAACTTGCAAAGGTGGAGATACAACTAACTGAGCTTGTGACTGTGGTAAAGTCGTAACGACAGGCGTAGTAGGTATGGATGAGACAGATTGCAATGGTTGTGATGGATACACAAGCCTTGGTTGAATGGGCTTTGTTGGCTACCACTAACAAACTTTCATTCTAGTCTAACCTAAAGACGATAGCATACTGCCATATGGTTTCCCCCCAGAAAATGGAGGGTAAGGAGATTGTGCATATTGTTTTCCATATGGGGATAATCCAGGGTAAGGCGGATACATGGGACGGTAACTAGATGGACCAGCTTTGATATTGGATTGATGGATCAAGCTATTTAATATTCATAAGTGAAGAACCAGGTAAAATTCTTGTGGAGGACATGGGTCAAGACTATGGACTAGAAGCAACACCTGAGTGGGTTCTAGATAAAGATTAGTAACTCGGTGGGACGGATGGAACACCATACAAATGTGACTTAGGTGTTGTGGTAAACATTGAAGAAGTAGCAATAGAGGATTATGTCGTAACTATAATAGATGGTACAGTTTTGGATGTTGATTCTGCCATAGTCAAATGTCCTAATAAATGTCCTAACAAATCAATAGGAGTTTGAAAGTAATCAGGATCAAAAGGAGCAATAAAATGAGGAGTATGAGGATAAAGATAAAGCCTAGGTCCAAAGCAAGTTGGAGTTCTAGGTGTTTCTTCTTCAGGTTTCTCTTCAATTGAAATCAAACCAGGTGGAAGGATTTCAACGTCAGGTCCATAATAGATTTCCAGTATCTGACTCTACGGTAAAGGGGAAGTCTCAAAGGTTACATATGTATGAGGGTAAACTGGTCGATCGTCTTCCGGTATGGGAACAACTTATGATTGTTCAACTTCAAGATCCAAGTGTTCTAGTAAAGGAACAATAGGTTCAGGTTGAGCTTCTTGAACAACTTTTGGTTTAGAAGTAACTTCTGGTTGAACTATGATAGGTTCAAGATCAACTTCTAGTTGAAAAAATTCAAGTTCAGAAGTAATTTCTTGTTGAACAACTTTGGGTTGAGAATCTAGAGTCACAGTACTGTGACTTTAGTGTCCTGAGGTAACTGTAAAGGTTCCATTTTAGTAACAAATGTACCAGCAATTGTAGGAGTAACTAGAGTCACAGTACTTACTGGTATAGGTGACTTTGGTAATTCAGATGAAGAACCGAAAGTTTGTGATGTACTGGATTTAGTTAAACAAGATCGCGTTTTCCGGCTAGGTGTAGCTTCAGGGGGTAAAGGTGGTTTACTCGTTGTCCTCTATGAATGACAAGGTAAGGGTTGATGTTCCTCTACAATTGCTGATTGATTTTATTACAAAAAGAAATAAACAAAAAGAGGGTAATCTAGGAAAAAGGATTACCAAGTAGCTGTGAAATAAAATGTATTGCCTCAGTAAACCAAGGACATAACATACGTGCATGCAATCTCCCCAAATATTGTGTTCGGTGTATCACAGTGTACAAGGAGGCTGTCTCGGTTACCTAAGGATGGATAGAAACCTAATGTAGTCCTCCCATATATACCCAAGAGTACTTGGAGGCCCAACCCGTGTTAGCACTCTCTAATGTGAAACCGCACAGTGAGAGAATTCCTTTATACTTTTTCATACTATAACACCGCCTTATATACTCGAAGGTACGTGGACAAGCTATGATATACTTACATACATGAAATGAGGTATCACACTCGGAATGTATAATGGACAATTAACGATAGCTACCATGTTTTACAACACTGAAACACATCTCTAGCCTAGAACCTATAAATGTTATTCTTTAGGTGACGATGCTCCATTAGGTTAATTGAGATAACTTTTAAGTTGATCTTGATTAAGAGTGTTTCTCTCAGGTTCACCGCATGATGTCTTTGAAATTACTAGAATGCAACTATGATGAGAAACATTATTTTCATTTGATTTTTAACAATGAAAACCTTAACTACAAGGGATAAAGCAATCAGAATGTTTAATCGAAGAGCAAAGAGCACATCTAATGTAATTTCCCTATACTATTCCTACAAGAACACACAAACCTCTCATTTCATAATGCAAGTTTTTCTTTTCAATTCCGTTAATTTTTAGATGAACAAAAGGAAACTAAATGCACATACAATCAATCAATCATTTTGCAAGAAACAAAGGCTTTATGATAGTTCCTTTTTGAAAGAAATGAAGACTTTATGACACTTCCTTTTTCAGAAAAGATTAATTGACTATAAGCTAACTTTGACAATGAATTGATAGTGATAAATAAATCATTTAATAAACACTAAATAATCAAGGCCAAAGTAGGGCTAGGAGGAGAAATACAACTTGATTTCAGAATCACAAGAATCATTGATATTTTAGCAAACAAAAACAGAAGTAACTTTGGAAAAATCAAGCCAAAGGTGGGTTTTTTAGCCTAAGAGGAATCAACGTAGGCCAGAGTGGGAGACAATGCACTGTAATGCATTGTCTCTAAGGCAGGGGCTATTCTACAGTGCACTGTGTCAAGAGCAACACTACGCTAGTGCCAGAGAGTCAAATCAAGAGACATTCAAGCACAAATCTTGACTAAAAACACTTCAAAAAGACTGAAATAAGATCAATAAAGTCAAGCAAAGTTTACTAGGGTGAAATATGATGAGGGTAAGCCACCAAGAATGTTAGTCATTCCCTAGTGGAGTCACCAATTTGTTATATGGAATTTGCATCTATGTATAAACACATTTTCCCTAGGTGGGTGACTACACCTAGAACAACAAAAAGAAAGTAGTTTAACCTTTTCTTATAGAAGATAGATGAGATGGAGGAATTTACTTGTAGCCTTTCATTTCCTTTATCTCTTATGAATCGCTCCCCTCACTCCCACTTCAACTAAATCCACTCAAAAGGTACCTGTATCAAGAGAAATAGAAACAAAAAACGATCAAAGCATACATGATCTATCTACTATAAAACAATGCAATCAAAGACATTGAAACACATAATCATCACAGATATGAACAATCATATGAGAAAAGGAATAAACTCTCTATTAATGTAGAAGGAAGAGTATCACCCAATACATTTTGATCCTATGCCACCCCTCCAGCTTCAGTCCAACCCTCGCCACATCAAAAGCGCACTACAACAATATAACATTGCTTAACATAAATTCAATTCTCAAACCAAGAGAATTTCCTTACAAACTTTAGATTCTAGCCCCCTAATCACTATGATGAGTGCTCAATTTATAAGAAATGGAGGTGGTTTTGTCATAGATGAGGGTATTGAATGGCCTTCCAAACTTGGAGTTAGTTTCCATGGAGTAAGGGATGAGAGGATAAGAGGTTAATGTATCCTTAACCTATCCAATTTCGAGCTCATAGGAGGAGATAAGAGATGGGATCCTTCTAGAACCATCTAGAATGAAGGAATATTTCCAGAACCCTATGCAACTTTCACTCAATCTCACCTAGCACAGTTCAAAGAGGGCCTAAATGCACTACAGTGTAGGCCACAGTGGGCCTACCTACTCTGCAGAACATTGTCTCAAGGCTTGTGCTGCGCTGGTGTCCCAAGGAGGCATTTTAGGAAGGCTTCAAGCTAGGGAACTTCCATAGAAGGAAGCGTTCAATGAAATGACTTGTCTAGGGAATGTAACAACTGAATTAGGGTTTGATGAGCCCTAATAGTATTGATCTAAATGTTGGGAGTGATGTGCCCAAATAGACTTGTAAAAATGGAGGAATTTAGACATTTTGGAAGGGTCAGTAATGCTATAGATCAATTTTATCTCCTTGGAGAAAATTTTTAGTTTCAAAGATAGAAGAGTGGTTAAAATGCTAGCAGAAATTAACTTTCATGAGAATATTGAGGTTGCCTACAGATACTGAGATTTTCCAAGGAAAATGGATTTTAAACTAGAAGTTGGACTTTTGAACAGTGAAAAGTCCCATTTCATTGGGTTGGCTCTCATACAATTTTGTGGGAAGATTGTAGAGAGAGAAAAAAGTATGAATGGTGGTGTCTACAGATTCTAATTTGGAGGCCAGTTTGAAGTCTTGAAAAGGTAGAAGAAAAAGGATAGGAAAATCTCAAGACTGTTGATTCAGATGTTTTTCTGGCTTCCAGCTTTGGAAGGTGATAAGTGCTAGTCTGAGGTATGTGGTCCTAAAGTGGTTGAAGGAACACATGATTTTCTTGTGAATTTTCAAGGTAGGTCCCCTTTTATCAATTCCTCATGCTATCAAATAGTACTAAAAGAATCCCCTTCCATTATTGGGTGTTCCAAAATTGTTTGTAACATTAAGGAAGGTTTAGGGGACTTTAAGGCCCCCCACTAGAATTTGGGTCCATCTTTTGCTTTAGGAAATTGTGGCATTCTCTTCATTCTAGTTATCCATTCTTTAGGCCATGTAGTTCAATATTTAGAGGCTTCATCAGATGATGTAGGGATTCGTTCTTTGTCCTTTTTGGGTGGTCAGCTAGTTAAAGAGGCCTCACAAAATAAAGGTGATAAGATGTTCACGTCATCTTACCATCCAAGATCAAAGAAAGAATGTTGTGGGTGATTTTGCGGTCTGGAAGGGGGTTTAGCACCTACTCAGGATCACCACCAAGTATCCATTGGAAGAAACTCTAATAACTCTAAAGAAAAGTCATGGTTTCAAAAAACGAGGAGGGAAAGCGCACGTTGACAATTAGTGGGGCCCTTGCAGCAAGCAAAACCCCATTTCTAAATGATTTTTCAGTCATTTCTTTGAAGTTCAAAAGTTGATTGATGTAGAACCAATTAAATAAGCACCTACCTAGAGAAATAACTAAAAAGGCAGAAGTGGAATTTAAAAAAGGCTATATAAATCTTTTGTTGCTACTCAGTTGATGTTAGATTCAGATAATGATATCATAAATTGTTTAGGGAATCTCACCTTGATGAGCCTCATAAATGGGTAATTATATGGGCTCATTTTAACTCCTAACCTAGTCAAATCAACCATTCTCTTAGCTTATTGTATGATTTTCTGATTATATTTATGCTTATAGGGTGAGTTGATTTAGTTATTATGCCATGTGGTCTAACATGTATTTAATGCAGATTATTGATGGATTGCGAGGTCAAAGTCAAGGATCTAGTGGTCAAGTTGTAGCAATAAATCGAAGTAGATAGAGGAGAGGACTTATAGGAGGGAATAACCCTCATTTATTTCTCCTCACCTCAAATTCCCCTTCACTCAGCTTGGAGTACAAGCAACTGAATCATGCACTAGAAGGCAGCCAAGCAAGTGGAAGATGATTGATAGTTATCTCAACTTTTGGGAGCCAAGCCTCCTTGATTTTAAGGAAGTTGTTGGTAGCTTAAGATGTATAAGTAGAGAGGCCTAGGGCCTCACTAGGGTCAACTTTTTTTCTTGTGTAAACTCTGCTCAAATTTCGAGCTTACTATTTTATGACATTTTTATGTAATCTTGCTATTTTTTGATAATGAAGATGGAATCCTTTTTGAGCTAGCACTGAGTTACCTCAGAGAGCTAAAGCTCTTGGGTTAGGGCCCAATCCAAGTAGCCAAGCTTCTCTTTACTTGTATTTGTATTCTTTACTTCAATTTGTAGATTAGTTTATTGTTAGATGTATTTATCTTATGGTTACGAATAGGTTGCTTTTGATGATTTAGTAGCTTGCTTCCATTTGTGCTTTCTGTAGCAGGTTAAGCAGTGACCAGAGAAGATTCAAAAGGCTAGAAACAGTGCCTTCGCCTCTCTTCTATTGGCATTATGACACAAGTTTCATGCTATCACACATGTGTTTTCCTTGATGGCAACTCACTCAGATGACAGATCATAGTTTAGGCTCTCAGAATGAAGGAAAAAGAGATATACATAGGTTTCACTTGACCAAGCCGCATATACATGCAGACTCGCCAACCAAAAGGTGTGTATGCATATACAAGCACTTTCACACAAGGAAAGGCACGTACATGTTGGAGAATTTGGTTTTGGTCTGTGGTATTTGGACCATGGTATTTTGACCCATGGTATTGGTCCAAGGTATCTTGTCCGAAGTGTTGACCCTAGGTATTTTGGACCATGGTATTGAGTAAGACCTAAGACTATAAAAGGAGGAGGAGATCATTAGGAAAAGGCACTCAAGCATTGAATATCTAATGAAGAGCAAGATCTAGAACACTGGTCATTGGGTTATGGTGCATAGTTGGATCTGAATCAATGAAGAACCTGAGTGCTTGAAGAAGGATAAGTTATATTGATGGGTCAAGATCTTAAAACTTGAAGAGAAGTATCTTTATGTGGTTTTGATCTTTTATCTGAATAATTGGTGCATGTCGTAATTTGGAAATCTGATGATCTGGGTATAACTAATGTCTGAATAGTTGTAAAGGTTAAATCATCTTTTATAGATCTGTACATAGGTTCATTACAGCAAGGGTGTGTATACATGCTGGTTTGGCATTTCAAAACAGAATACACTCAGGTTTTTCCTGAGGAAAGTGCATATGCACGCAGGTTCTACACATTGAAGTAGCATACATCTCATAAAATATATTTTAGCTACTTCTGTTTGCTGTTGCAATGTTCTAGGTTCTGGTTACTATTACTGTGTTCTGGTTATAGCATTCAGAAAATTTATTGGTTGACTCAGTTTTGGTTGGTGCAAAGGAGATTGGTTGATGCAGATATATTTGATGGTTGATTGAAGTTATTGATGGATCCAGTTTGAAAATTTATGAAACGTGGTCCCTGGAAGAAAAGAGAAGGTTGTAGCCTTTTGTAGGTTAGTACCTATGTACTAGTAAACACATCAGCTAGTACAAGAGCTAGGGGGTTGTAGCTCCCTTCCAAGAGAAGCTGGAGAATGAGAGAAGGTTGTAGCCTTCTGCAGGTAGAAGCCTGCGTATTGGTATAAGATTGCACCAGTACAAAAATATTCTAAAAATAATTTTCTTATTAAAATAAGATAGAGACAAATTGCAGCAGGTGGTTTTCACCCACATTGGGTTTCCACCTTATATCTTGTGTTCTTGTGTGTGATTGTCTGCTTTGTTTTTACTGTACCTGGTTACTGTTATATGGTTCTTATGCACATACTAAAGATCAACATCTGATGAATTAACTAAATGATAAGTTTGAAGGATATACCTGAGTTTCTTTAACTACAATTGCATATATACACAAGTTTAATTAATTGAAGTAGCGTATACAAATCTGATTGTGAAAAAAAATATTATTGACTTACTAATACTGATTCACCCCCCCTCTCAGTATTATTTCCAACAAATGGTATCAGAGTAGGTCCTTCAGAAGAAGCTTGATCACTTGAAGGAAGATCTATCATCATGAGTACATGCGAAAGAGAAGGATCCATTAGACCACCAATCTTCGATGGGAGCAACTTCATTTATTGGAAAGTAAAAACCACAACCTATCTTCAATCTCTTGGAACCGATGTTTGGGAAATCGTGGAAGGAGGATAAACATTTCCATTAGCAATTCCTACAAATATTGCAAGTAAAAAGCAATATGAAACAAATGCCAAGGCTGTTAATACATTATTAGGGAGTCTATCACAACCAAAATTTGTCAAGATTATGAAGCTCAAAACCGCCAAAGAAATATGGGACAAGATCGTTCTAAACTATGAAGGAGACGATCAGGTAAAACGTGCAAAACTACAATCTCTCAAAATTCAATATGAAACTCTCAAAATTCACAATGATGAAAGTATATCTAATTACTTCTTACGTATAGATGATATTGTTAATCGCATGAAAAACTTGGGTGAAGAGATAAAAGAAGTTACTGTAGTTGAAAAAGTTTTGAGATCCCTGTCTTCTAAGTTTGAATCAAAAGTTTCTACCATAGAAGAAAAGAAGAATCTTCAGAGTATTACTATGACACAGCTGCACGGAATCCTAACTGCTTTTAAAATGAGGAAAGGGGGTCCATCAGATATGAGAGAAGCCACATTCAAGGCTTCGAGAAGAGAAGAGCTCAATGAATTGGGACACACTTCAGAAGGAGAGGAAGAAGAAAACTTTGTCAAGAACCTTCAATGGGGTTTTGGAAGATTCAGAGGTAAACTTCCTTTCAAATGCTTTGCTTGTGGAAGAGTCGGTCATTATGCAGCCAAATGTCCTCATAAAGATAATCTAGATAAAGGTAAGGAACAAGAAAAATGGAATAGAAAACAGAATGTAAGTAAGAAGAGCTACTATACGCATGAAGATAGAAATGGTTTATCAAATAGTGATGAAGATGAACATGGAAATGATTATAGAATTTTGATGGCTTTTGAAGATGATGATTTATTGGATGCTTTAGATGAAGATGGTCTCTATGAAGAAATTTCTAAACTTAAAATCTGTTTAGAAGAAAAGAGTATGATTATAGATACTCTGACATTCCATCTTGCTGAAAGGGAAAAACATAATGAAAAGTTAGAATGTGAAATTGTGGGTCTAAGAAAAGATATGGAGAAAACAAAAGCTCTCAATCTTAGATTTGTTAAAGGATCAGAAACTTTAGATGAAATTATCAAAGTGCAACATTATCCTTTGATAAATACAGGTCTTGGATATACAGAAGAAGCATCTCAAGCACAAAAGCCATCAACCTCCAAAAGCTATCTTGATGCAGCAAGGAGAAGTGAAAAGGTTGACAATCATCAGCAAAGGCATAAAGCAGATCACCAAGTAAATTGGGTTCAATATACTTCAATGATAAACAGAAGTGGTGTCAGAAATGATGTTAGAAGCTACAACCTACCTCAGGTAAATCATTCTCAATTTGCTTCAAAAATGAATATCAATGGAAATCATCAGGTTAGTAGATTTGGTAATCGAAGGAATTTCTTTAATGGCCAATGTTTTTCATGTCATAACTTTGGCCACAAAGCTACTCAATGTGTTGCTTACAAGACCATCATGACTAGAGAAGCACAAAATCAAAGGAATGTGATTGGGATCATGAAAGGGACCTACAATAACGATTCTGCTCTTGAAAGTGAAATAGAACGCTCTATCTGTAACAACTTCGGTCATGAAAATTCTGAATGCAGGAGTAATTTTTGGCAAAAATCTCAGAAGGACAAGAAAATCAGTGGTACATTGACAGTGGATGCTCGAAACACATGACAGGTGATAAAGAAAAACTTCAGTCATATAATGCCTTAGAAAAGGAAAAGA